>JAUPFP010000065.1:717031-884531 GCA_036925085.1 Brachycybe producta
AGTATTACTGTTACAGTATAAGACCAGAAACCCTAGGAATGTTCCTAGCTATGCCACTAATTTCATTTGCTCTTCTAATAAATTCACCACGCACTGTACACAAGTCACCAACTAGTATCCCAATTTCAATTCGAAAAAATTAAACGTACAAATTTAACAAGAAAAGCATTATTTTAATGAAAAACATTTTTTCTTAAAAAAAACATGTTTTTTTAAATAAAAGATGTTTTTTTCCAACCCTGGTCATCACCTCCTGAGACCTGAGATAAATAAAACCTAAAAGCTTTGGTAAGGATAGAAAATAAATGTAACCGTTTTTTCAAACTAAGTTGAAAATGATCTATTGCCTTAGATTTAGAAGATATTGCAATGAAATGGACACAAAGCAGTTACAATATAACGGTTGAATATTTCTTTTACTGGATATAAATTTAAATTTGAATTTTTGAAAGTTATTTTGTAACTGCTTTGGTCACAATACGAAAAGAATACACAAGCACCTTGTGATGGCAGTGTGGAGGGGTATAATATTGTATATGTACATAATATGTAGTAGGTATTCAAACAAATTTCTGGAATAGCTTTATTGATGTAAATATTGTGAAATTGTGAAAAACAAAACAGGTCATTACCAACAGAGTACAAGCATGATGTTTTTTTATAAATAGTAAACAGACAATTGTAACGTCCCGACTGGACAGTCACAACACCCGGGCAAATTAAAACAAACTTACCCGCTTCCAGACTCCGGTTACGGGGACGGGACTGCCCTCGTAGCCGCCTCTCCCAGTTAACCCTGCGTAATGCTGGCTCTTACGTAGTCTCCTCCTAACAGACACAACGGTAACACGTCGCCACGACGAGAATATTGCAGTAGAACTCCGGTTCCACCACGAGCAGGCACGAGTACCGGCCGGTGGAGTTCCCCAAGGAAGCCTACCCTCTCCACGATACTCCCCAAATGACCAACACAAGACAGTGAGTAAAATAAATAAAAACGTATTTATTGCACACCCACAATTAAAAGGCAATGACGAGATATTTACACAACTGGCCGGTCAATCCTTGACCAGCCAAGCCCCCATAAATATACACTGGCCTTAAGGCAAACAAAAGATAAAGAAGCAACTTGAGGCCGGCCTGGCCTCCACCATTGATGTTTTCAGTCTTCCTGCCCACAACACACTGCCCAAACTTAATGGCTGACCAGGTCACATAAGACCTCCAGGCAACTCCACCTAGAGGAGACAGTGGTCACTTCTGACCTCTCACCCATGGAACTCAATGTTGAGAGGTCTGCTGGCACCAAAACGGCGTCCGTCCCAACAGCCTACTGCAGCTGTCAGGCAGACCACCATAGGGAGTGCGCGTCTGCTCAATCAAAAAATTTGATTGAGCAAACCAGGTTGACACAATCCTCTCAACTTCCCTGTTCCATCTTGGGAACAGGATGGTCGAGCCAGCTAGGATTGCTCCCAAAACCTGACCTCCTTAGCTACCGGATGGCTTTCCTGGCGGTGGCGCAAAAGTGGAGCCCATCCACTCCACAGCTTAACGACATGCCCACTACAAGCACATCTGGGTGTTACGCCACCCAAAACCAGGAGCGAAAACGTCCCTCTAAGTCGGCTTTCCTCCAAGGCTCAGAATTCCTCGAAAGGAATATCTTGGAGTTGCAGACACGTGTGAAGCATCCGACTTGTTAGGAGGTCAACCAGGGCGACCGCGGACTCGATCTCACAACCTGGAAGTTGTGGCAACCTGGTCTGCTCAATCAAATTTTTGATTGAGCAGACGAACTCCCTATGGTGATCTGCCTGACAGCATATAGTAGGCTGTTGGGTCGGACGCCATTTTGGTGCCAGCAGACCTCTCACCATTGGAGTCAATAGGTGAGAGGTCAGAAGTGACCACTGTCCCCTCCAGGCGGAGTTGCCTGGAGGTTTATTTGGCTTGGTCAGCCATTGAATCTGGGCAGTGTGTTGTAGGAACTTGACCTGTAAACATCTTCATGCTGGAGGCCAGGGTGGCCTCCATTGTTCTTTGTTTGCCTTTGTTTGGCTTGTGTTTGCCTTTTTGGTTGTTTTCCATGGGGGCCTGGTTGGTGGATTGCACCAGCCAAGTTGTGTGGATAACCACTATTATAACCACTGCTATTTTAAGTACACAGTGAGTAAGTGAATAAACTTATCTTTTTATTTAACCTTACAAACTGGTGTTGTTCTTTATTGGGGAGTTACCACGGGGAGGGGGGAATCTGTGGGGATTCAACCATCCTATTCCGGCATTTATCGGCTGGTAACTTACGTCGGCTCGCGGTGGGAGAGGTCCCACCGCGATATTCTCGTTGTGGCGGTGGTTCGACCGTCGTGTCCGACGAGGGAGACTCCGGTGGAGCCGACGTGGACCCTCGTCACCGTGCAGAGGCGGCTACGGGTACGATCCCGTCCTCGTTTTGGAGTCTGGTGGCCGGGTACGTTTTGTTAAGTTCTTTCGGACGGTACAAAGTTTGCCCGAGGTATTGTGACGGACCAGTTAGGGCGTTAAAAAGTGGCTCAGTAATAAACTGACCTGCCATACCTTCTAGGTCGCATCCCAGCAAACGTTCGATAAATGGGGCTGCACGCCAGGATAGACGAACTATCCCGGCATCTAGTCCCATGACATCCAGAATAGCAAACATTTGCTGGACCAGGTTCACGACCATGACCACTAGAAAACCTCCACAACTAAACGCCACCACATGGTGCATGTTGTATAGCGGTAGCCTCGCTACCCATGGCTCTGGAAGTGGCTCAACCAGATGGTGGTAGCCGTGGTTTTGGCAACCCTCTATTCCCGGCTGGTCCTGCCACAGACCAAGTCGGTTATTCAGATACACCTCTGCATCTGAATATGGGGCAATGCGCCAATATGCCATCCCTCAGCCTCAGCCTCAGCCTCTTCTGGTCCTAGGGTATCGAATACCCTGCCACTACGAACACACAAGTTTTAAAATAATAATAATAATAATAATAATAATAATATACAAATATTCATCAGGAAAAATGATAATTTCACTGGGGGTCATGGGATCACGTGTTGGGGGAACACTGGCTCTTCCAATCGAGGTTCCTTCGCCCCTAGGTGAGGGCAGTCACATGATGGAGGGTTCCCACTGATCGAACCTTAAGGTTCGATACCGCATCCACCTTCGGGGAGGATGGAGGCGTACCGACCAAAACGTTGTGCATCGACCTACCATCCATCCGCGCCGACTCAATGGGACGGGTATAGATCGGCTTATTCCCGTTGGCATGCTTGCTTTAGCATGCCGGGACTCCTTCTCAACCACAATGCCTCCACGTTCAGCTCCCTGGTGCTTACTAGTGGAGGGTGTTGGACTCTCCTTCCTCTCACGCTTGGACTTTTTACAGTCCTTTTTCTTCCCGTGGGAGGAAGGTTTACCGTGCGTCGTGTCAGACTTAACTGACCCCGACGACTTACTGGGCCAGTCAGGCATAGATGGGTGTTGAGCCCCCTTCACCCTCTCGGACTCCTTCTTCGAAGGTTTTCTGGCCGGAGCCGTACTCAGCTTTGCAGAAGCACACTTAGCCGAAGTGACGGTCGAGGTTGGTTGTGCAGCAACGAACCTTCCTCAGTCATCCCGAAGGGGAAGTTTCTCCGGTGAAAAAGTCGGCTGACTTGCCACCAGCAGTTTTGGCTACTGCACCATGGGCTGGTGCACTGGTAGAATGCATCGCTCCCCAGTGAGCAATTCGCTGCTGGCCAGCAGCAGTCGTGGTGCTCGCAATCGGTAAAACACCACGACCAACAGGAGGTTCCCCTGTGCTGAGCGGTCCCCGGGCTGGAGCTCCTTGCAGGGGAGGAAGCTCCGCAGTCCGCCACTCAAACTCCTGCTGCTCACTTACACCCATGCCACGAGCAATGGCACAGTGCAAGCTCGCTGCTTGAGCCATAAGAAGCCTGAGCTTGTCGCCCAAGCTCAGAGGCTTCCGAGGTTGGAAGGCCTTTCCTCAACCAGAGGACCACCACCACTCACAGATTTACCCATTTTACCGGGAGCGGGTACTGGAGGCTGATCAGCCTTCACCGCTCGCCGGTCACTTTTCGGATTGTCCGACTGCCAGCTTGAGCGTCCAGCTGCTGCCTCAGGTGGACCCAAAACAGCAGCCGACTCCCCGGCCAAGCAGCCCCTGGACAACTGTCATTGTGGGCAAGAGCTTCGGCTGGAAGACCCATAGCAGGCGTGAACATCTTCAACGTCTCCTCACGGGCTTTCAGCCAGGCCTCTCTCTGCAAGAGCCTTAACTCGTGCTGTGATCCGTGTGGCTCCGGACTGTTTCTTATGCCTCTTGGTGCCGTCCTTCCTCACCTGCACGGTGGAAATCTCTATGAAATATGGACGGTCCTTGACCAGGAAGCCACCTCCCTGGACCATGTCCCGTCTCATTTCATCCAACCGATCCAAGCGGTCTTCTTCTTCGGCCGGGGTTTCAGCCACGGATTCCAAAGACATTGGAACAGTGGGGAGAACTATGTGGGGTCCCCCGCACTAGATGGTTTACACACGAAGGTCGCACTACTCCCGTCAGACTCCAGAGTCCTCTGAAGAGCAGTCACGACTGCCAGTGTTGAGGTATCCACCACCAAATCCACCGTGGTTTCCACCTCCGTGTCAATGACCAAGGACGCTCCCAAAAAGACATCCTCGCTGTCCTCCACCACCCTAGACCAATCTAGGGGGTGGCGAACAGACGGAGACATGGGTTCCGGGGTAGTAGTGTGGCAAACTGGTCTGCTCTATTTTTCAATTTTTGATAGAGCAGACGAACTCCCTATGGTGGTCTGCCTGACAGCTACAGTAGGCTGTTAGGTCGGACGCCATTTTTGTACCAGCAGACCTCTCACCATTAAGATCAATGGGTGAGAGGTCAGAAGTGACCTCTGTCCCCTCCAGGTGAAGTTGCCCGGAGGTTTCAATGGCTTGGTCAACCATTGAATCTGGGCAGTGTGTTGTGGACTAGAGACCAGAGTAGATCTGTGGGTGGAGGTCAAGTGGACCTCCATTGTCCAGGTGTTTCATCTCTTTGTGCCTTTTGGCCGGTTGGTCTTTGTTTTTATGGTGTTTGGCTGGTTGGAACCAGCCAAATGTGTAAATATTATCACTACCTGTGAGTACATTAAAATATGCTTTCTGTTCTATTTACTTTATGTCTGTGTCGGTTTATTTGGGGAGGGAGGGATTTCCAGTTTGGGGAGATACACTATCGTCTTTTACCGTGCCGGCTGTTTTACCGCAATATTCTCGGCGTGGTGGCGTGGTTCTCGTCGTGTCCGTCGAGGGTGGCTCCAGGGAGCCGACACATCCCGAGGTTCACCGTGTGTAGGCTGCAACGGGGACGTTCCTGTCACTGTGTTGGAGCCGGTGACGGTAAGTTTTTGTTTGCAATTTTACCGGTATATTGTAACGGTCCGGTCGGGACGTTACACTAGTGGATACACCACAGCGGTAGCCGCTTTCCAACCATCCCAACCCACCTCTGCAGCCTCACCAGCCAGAGGAACTACCGCCACCACCGACTGAACAGTGGTAGCAGCTGTTTCCCTGGAGGGAGAATGCAGGTACCTGCCCCAGAAGGCTCCAACACGTGTTGTACCTTCTACGGCCTCTGCCAATGGAGAATCCCCCAATTCACCGTTGGCATCAGCCGCTTCACACCCTGCAAGTGATGGGGAGCCCTCTGACATCGACTCCAACAGCTCGGCATCCCCAGGATGCAACGGGCCGAGGGAGATGGACCATCAGCGGCTCCCACCGTCGCTCTCCTCTTTTTCCTCAGTGGTGGAACACGGTTAAAACCATTTTCCACTGTGAAAAAGTGAATTCCACGGGTTTTCACCGTGCGAACTACCGTTTCCACCATCCAAAGTTGGTAAATCACGGTCAAAACCATAATTCACTGCCTTCGGATGGTGAAAACCACCCTCTTTCGTGCTCAAACCGTCCAAACACAGTCTAACTTGGGTTTCCCCAAGCGCATCGGTGCTAGGACGGGCAGAACCCGTCGGAAAGGCGCTTCCCTTAGTGGCCACACCACCATGACAATAGTCATGGCGGCTAAACCACCTCCACCACGTGTGTATTCGGTCATTGACCGAATAACACTGTTAAACAGTAAAAAAGAACTGCCAACAGGCAGGAAAAAGAGATTCCCTTACAGGGACTTACTGTTTTCAAGGCTTTCACTCCAGCCAGTCTTCTGCATCGCTTTTCTCGGTGAATTTTCATTTTTCTTCTAAAAAACCACGTGGCCAGCATCCTTTGTTTATAAACATAAACAACATGGTGCCTAGCTACTAAATCCACTGCCTTAGCAGCTAATGAACGTGTTGTAGCGGCTAAAAGATCTTTAGCTGCCTCATCCATGGTCACCATGGAGATTCGACCGTCTGATTTTTTAGGGACAGACACAGTGGATCGCCTTGTGCATAGAATGGCTGTGGTGGGAAGAGTACCGTCCCACTGATTCTCTATTACCAAATAGAGAATTTTACGAACAGATTTCTCTGTCCACGGTCCGATTTTCTCGGGCCTAGAGTCAGACGACCTCAATTGTTTGCCTCGAAAATGTGGTGGTCCCAACACGCGGGCAAGTCTGCCTCTCTCCTCTCCCAGCCATCCGCCAAAACTAGCAGACAACCGGATCTCTCCCACCATGGCAGGGGCTCATTGAGCATTCCCGGGAAAGTATCAAGCCCAATCCTAGAGGAAAACCCAATCACCTCAAACACCCCCGGTCTCCACGGACAGAGATTGTACTTAGGTGGAGGGGGGTTATCCGCCTCAGATTCAGTAGACTCCTGCAAAGAAACAGATGGTGGCATTGGCACCGGAGTCACCTCACTCCCCGTCGAAGCCTCCACATCGCTGCCTGCATCGGAGGAGGTGTCAGACACCTAGTCCATCTTCCTCTCTCATGGTGCAGGTGGGTACATACGGTTTCAAATTATCCACATGAAACCAGTTTCGCACCTTCCGACCATACCCATCTACGAATTCCACTTCGTAGACCAGGTCAGAATACTGCGAAACCACCATACCCCGTTCAGCTTTGTAGGCTAAACTCCATTTTTTTTGCCTGACCGAGGTTCCCAGCTTGGTCCCTAATCCACACCTGTGCACCAGGTGGATATAGGGGCGGCTGCACTCGGCTAGAGTAATACCGCTCCTTCTGCCTCTTCTGAGCAGTCAAACGACATGCCTGCTCCTCCGCGGATTGCTGGTCAGGCAAGTCACGGATTGGACCATCCGGAATGAGGTTATCAAATCCCATCCGAGGTTCACGGCCAAACAGCAACTGATACGGAGAGACTTGCATACTCTCCTGGACGGCAGTGTTATAAGCCTACACGGCGGGCCGCAATTTATCCCACCAATCACGCTGTTCCTTGAGGGGATCAAGGTACCACTTGATGGTTTTCATTATGGTTTTATTCGTACGCTCCATAAGCCCATTTGCTTGCGGATGGTATGTCGTCATGAAGTGATGCGCTATGTTATAGCGCTCCCGAAATTTCAGCAGGACTTTGATGGAGAACTGAGACCCACAATCCGAAACAAGAGCAATCGGTGTGCCATACACCAAAAGGATCTCGTCCTTCAGGAACTTCACAACATAAGTGGCCGTGGCCCTTCGTACCGCCCTTGCCACACCGTACCGGGTGAAATAGTCAACCATGATAAGCACATAGGAGACTCCACCCACTAAGGAAGGAAACGGCCCAACGAAGTCCATTCCCCAGGTACGAACTGGGTACTTCGGCACGATAGGTTGGAGAAATCCGACTTCGTGTAAACTGTCACACTTTGACAGACCAAACACGACAACGTATTCCGCTGTGTCCCGCTTCATACCAATCCAGTAGAAGCGTGAGAGCAGTCTCTGGTAGGTCTTATACATCCCAAAGTGACCAGCTTTGGGAGTGTAATGTACCTTCCGTGGACAGAAAGCCCTGCATGACGCCGGAAGTACCAGAACAGTTCTTAACAGATCCTGGATGGACACGATAGCATACAACAAGTCGTCTGCCACCACGAACTGGAACCGAAGGTTCGAGTTGGGGTCCTGGAAGAGTTCATCCTTCACCTTGGAGAACCAGCTATCGGCTTCCTGCTCCTGGACCCAATCCACAGCGAGCCGGACTTGGTAAATAACCTCACCTACGTTGGTTTTGACGTATTCCGGTAAAGAAAGGTCCACCACATCACGTACAGGATACCGACTCAAGAGCGTCAGCATCCTCGTGGAGTGTCCCCTTCTTGTACTGAACCTTGAACTGGTACTGTTGTAATTGCATCTGACAACGCCCAAAACCTGTCTTGCAGGTTCCTGGCTGTCTGCAGATAGCAAAGAGCATGGTGATCCATTACGATCACAAACTCCCCGGTTAGAAGTAAGGATGGAATTTACCCACAGCAAACATAATCGCCAAGCACTACTGCTCGGTGACAGAATACCGTGTTTCTGGTCCTTTCATGAGCCAGCTTGCGAAGGTCAGAACATGGGGGAACTTGTCCTCCGGTAACTTCTGGTAGACTACGACGCACAAGCCATACCCACTAGTGTCAGAATGTATCATTATCTCACCACGAGGATCGTACATAGTGAGTACCGGCGCTCCCACCACTCGAAGGATGCATCCTTTTTGTCCGATCATGCAAAGGCATTGCCACCTTGGCAAAGTCCTTGATGAACCTCCGATAGTAACCAGCCACTTTGAGAAAACTTCAGATGCCTGTCACCATCGTTGGAACATCAAACTCCGGGACTGCCCTTACGAGATCCAGGTCCAGAGCAACTCCCTCGGCAATCACTATGTGACCGAGATAATGAAGCTTGTCAAAGCCCCACCCCTTTGCAACAGTCCAAGGACAGTGGAGTCACAAAAAGCTGCTCGAAAGTGTACCCAAAAACGATAATATCGTCCAGGTACACCAGACAAGTTTCCCACTTATGTCCTGCCAACAAGAGGTCTAGCGCTCTCTGCATTGTGGCTGGAGCATTAGTCTGAAAGGAATTTTCCAGAACTCATACAGACCTTGAGAGCAAATGAATGTTGTCTTCTCAATGTCTGGCTCAGCCGTCTGAACCTGCCAGTAAACACTAGCCAGTCCAAGATTGCAAAGAACTTCGCAACGACCAACGAATCGAGTGCATCATCGATGCGAGACAATCGATACTGATCCACCTTAGTCTGGGCATTCAGTTTCCGGTAGTTCACACACAAACGCAAGCCACCATCCTTCTTGCGAACAAGCAAGATAAGGCTCGCATAGTGACTACGCGTAAGTGGGATCACCCCTGCATCCAACATCTTCGCCACATCTCTCGATCATTCTGGCAGATGGAGCGGTTCGACGCAATTCTTCTCGCATTGGAGGTTGCCAACCGGTGTCAATCGTATGTTCGACGAGAGGTTTCACCCAACTCTGTATAGTCGAATGCAAAATGATCTCGGCATTCTAGTAGAAACTCCTGAAGCTGTCTCCACTCATCAGGCTTCAGATTGGGAATAATCTTAAGACACACTTCGAGGGTAGGAGCTGTCGTTATGTTGGGACCCGGCATCCGTTTCTGGACGCCCCTCTCAACTTATACATTGCCTCTCCTAGTCGAACCGTCGCATGAGAGGGGCTTCCACCTCTCAACTCAGATGGCTCTTCCAGCCCAACCACAAGAGCAGCCTCCACAGCTTGAGCCGTGGCCACACCATCTCATCTCCAGGGCAATGGGTGCATCTCCCACGTTCTCAAGCCATACATCGTACTCGCCCAACCGGTTGGCCTGGGCAATTCCTGCCACAGGCAACAAATCACGTCCACCTAAGGCTTTATAGTGTGGCTCCACGAGAAGCAGCTGGCCAGGGCCAGCATGCTCTACCAGCGCCACCGATATGACATGTCGTACATGGGCTGGTAGCCAGACATTCTCTGTCGTAGGGAACAAACTTAACCCACTCCCAATTAGAATGCTGGTCTCGGGCAGCTCTGGTGAAATAAGTGTCACCCACCCATCAACCTTTTCGAGTGCTGGCGGGACTTCTGGGAGTTGCCATCCCTGAGGCAGAACCTCTGGTATTGGTGGTGGAATAGATTCCACCTCCACAGATTTCCTAAGTGCTTGATCGGTGAGTGCGGCTAGAAGAGCGTCTGGATGTGCAGTCCAGACATCCTTCCGGAAACAGACTTTCCAGTGCACAATATTTACCATCAAGCCGAAGCGTGCAGCGTGATTCATGCCCAACAACGCATCGCACTCTCCTTTCAGCAAAAGGAGAGCCACCTTGGTCTTCCTGTGGATGGTCAAGTCTACATTTGCAATACCTATGACCTCGATAGTGCCCGCCCAAGCCACAAAGCCAGGCCGGAACCGACAGTTCCTCTATGGGCAACTATCACTCGCGCCACCCGCATGCTCAAGACCGAAACATCAGCCCTGGTGTCGACAATCATCTCCAAAAGACGATCCTCAATCGACACCCACACTCGTAGTGAACCCGTCATAAGGTCGGCTCTGAAGTTCAGGAATGGGAACCCGTCGGTTCCCACGATCAAACTTTTGCATCCCGCTCACCTTACTGTCCACACCAGACAGTAATTCCAGAGGTGCAGAAGTCTGAGATCCAGTCTCTAAACAGGAACTTCCCAGGCCCGGCGGAAGATATGGGCATGCCATAGCCTCTCGCCTGCTCAATGACCGCACAATCCAGCACCTCACCACTAGGCATGTAGGGTGAGGGGGCAAACCAGTTATCCAACTGGGTGCACACGGCCTTCAATGCGGAGCATGGTGTTGGAAATGGTAACTTCCGGGTCCACAGACCTCGCCACAGGCACCCCTGCCTTGTGCAGGACTTCCACATACTTGTAGACCACCCTTAGGTACATGCCTTGTTCAGAACACCGACTGTCGGGCACCTGAGTTTTTAAGAATTACCGGTCGCTCACCACTCAAGTTTGGTGGCGACGGCGGGAGTTTAACGAAGACTTCTCTTCATCATCCTCCACAAGTCCGTAGTAAAACTGGCCATCACAAATGGTGTCCAGGTACTTGCAACCCTCCAGCCACACCGTTGCTAAGCCTGGCGTTGGCTGGAGCTTCTGGCTTTAGCCAGGCATCACTCTGGCAACTTGTCCTCTTGCTGTAGCATTTAGACAGTCCCGTTTCAGGTGCCACTCATTTGTTGGCACCCCGTAACACGGACCTAATCGCCAGAGAAACCCTCCTGACATACGGTTCGTACTCTGAGGCATTGCCGCCGGCTGTCCTTCACCGGAATTTGCACGCTTTTTCTTCTTACTGCCGGTCTTGGCCACTGCTTTGTATGACCTGGACTGTGCAGCGGCCATCCGTGGAACCAGAGGTCTGGGCATTAGCCCAGTCCCCTGGGAGCACTCGAGCACGGGCAGGTAAACGACCTGCAAATCGGCTTCAACAAGCCGTGCCCTTCGGGCATATCCTTCAACCATCTCGGCCTGACACCCGATCAATTGATTGGTGATAGCCGTCAGGAGCTTCCGTTTAAAACGCCCAACAGCTCTTGTTTTCTCATGGAGAAACACGTTCTGACAGTTCAAAAAACCACCAATAAAACGCTTGCACAGACTTGTGTATCCTGATTCATCGTCTCAAATCCCAAGAAGCAGACACGAGCTTTATTGCCAGAACTGAATCGGCTACTCATAGTGTCCTTCAGTTCAGCCCAGGTCAGGTCCGGAAGTTTCCACCAAAAAGGCATAATACTTTTCGGCCAGACCGTCCAACAAAACGTAAAGAAACTGCACCTGGACTCGTCCGTCCAGCGCTGAGCCCGGGCTTTTGCTTCGAACTTGCGGAGAAAAGGCACCAAATCCTCTCTATATTTGATATTTATTTGAAAAATTACTCTGCAAGCAGCCATAAAGGCCTATGGCAGAGAGACAAGAGTCCAAGTGCAGCATAGAAAATGCATTGTCAAAACCAGAAAATATAAAACCCTATTCATATAAACCCCACAACAATTTCAATATTTTTTAATGCTGCAAATATATGCATTGTCAAAACAAAACAAAATTATGACTGCCATAAAATATGTTTTTCCTGCTCACTGTCACCCGTGCAGGAAACTGCACGCACAGTGAGAACCAGAGAATAACCCACGGTTCAATTACCGACCAGGACAGCCGTCCTTCTAACCGAAGGACATCTATCCCGTGGGCGATCTCGATGAGTTCCTGCTCAGAGAGCCCGGCAAAGTAGGCCCGTGCCGCCTGAGCAGGCGGCACGGCGCCATACTCATTGAGATCACCTTCTACCTCACCGCCAACTTCTAACGATGATTCCCCGGGAAGAACGTCCGCAGCGCATCTCCACACCGTGACATATTCCTTCAAAAGAGGTTGGCCCTCGGGAACATCGTCCCCGATGCTTCCCTTCAAGGAAACCTCGTCCACGCTTCCGCTTCATACTCCTGTTGCCAAGGTATGCCGCCTTCCGCCCCCGCGAGAGGACGGTAGACTATGCGGTTGCGCAACTCCAACCCCGCGTCCGTATCGATTTCCCGACCCCGCGTCCGTATCGATTTCCCGACCCTCCGTCCGTAATTTCGGGATTTGCTCCATAATTCACTGCACATCCACGGTCACATCCAAAACCACCAGACAACGGGTTTCCACCATCGGAAACAGGAAATTCACGGACAAAAGTCCGTAAAACACCGTACCGACCAGATGGAACCGTCCGAAACCGTGGTATCACGGACCAAAGTCCATGTCCCACGGTGTACTTCACGGTAAATTACCTTTTACCCCTTTCGACCGTAATACCACAGACAAAAGTTCGCACCCCACGGTGTACTTGTGGTAAAACCTTTTACCACTTTCTACCGTGGTACCATGGACAAAAGTCCGCACCCCACGGTATACTAGCAGTAAAAACCTTATACACCACTTAATGCCACAGTACAACAGACCGAAGTCCGTACCCGACAATAAATAAGCGGTAAAACAAGGTCGACAGTGTTTTCTGCTGTTGTTCCAGTAGCGTACTCGCACTGTACGGTGATTTGACCGCTGAAACGGTCAGGCAGGGTACATGTACCCAGCGCCTATACCAATTGTAATGTCCCGACTCGACCGTCACAACACACGGGCAAATTAAAACAAACTTACCCGCTTCCAGACTCCGGTTACAAAGATAGGACCACACCCGTAACCGCCTCTCCCGGTTAACCCTGGGTAAGGTCAGCTCCAATGGAGTCTCCTTCTGACGGACACGACGGTAACACATTGCCACAAAGAGAATATCGCAGTAGAACTCCGGTTCCACTGCGAGCCGGCACGAGTACCGGCCGAAAGCCCACCCTCCCCGCGATACTCCCCAAATGATCGAAACAAGACCCACAATTAAAAGGCAATAACGAGATATTTACACAACTGGCTGGTCAATCCTTGACCAGCCAAGCCCCCATAAATATACACCGGCCTCAAGGCAAACAAAAGATAACGAAGCAACTGGAGGCTGGCCTGGCCTCCACCATTGATGTTTTCAGTCTTCCTGCCCACAACACACTGCCCAGACTTAATGGCTGACCAGGCCATATAAGACCTCCAGGCCACTCCACCTGGAGGGAATAGTGGTCACTTCTGACCTCTCACCCATTAAACTCAATGGCGAGAGGTCTGTCTGCTGGCACCAAAATGGCGTCCGTCCCAAAAGCCTACTGCAGCTGTCAGACAGACCTCCATAGGGAGTTTGTCTGCTCAATCAAAAAAATTGATTGAGCAAACCAGGTTGCCACACAATAATAAGTTAGATTAGTCATTTCAAAAATATTTGGGTTTGTTATGCTGTTTTACCACCTCAAAGAGTACCTTACTTTCGTAGCTCTAGGAGTGAAGCGCCACCGGAAACTACACACTCTAGAATCGTGAAAATTAACCAGTATACACATCTTTAGATAGGCTTCTTCATAGGTTACATTAGAAATTCCAATTTTCTTCCGTTTACCTCATTTTTGTGAACAATCATGAAATTTCAACAAAACCCGTGAACATAAAAGTTGGCAGCCAGGATTAACCAGGATTAATCCATGTGGGTTATGGTAAAGGTCACCTTTGATCTCACAATTTACATTGGTAGCAAAATTCGTTCCTTGGCAAAGAAGTGAGAGGTGCTTGGTTCAAGTCCTGCCTCGGGTATTTATGGATTAGTTTTTTCAACGCAAGGCAGGCTTATACTAGGATCAAGAAAAGTATTTACTCAAAATGCATATCGTGAAATGTTCTTAATCTAAGATATTATTCCAGGCCTCACCGGCCCGGTAAGTCTTCGGACTCAGGTGCGTCCTGCTCAAAGCATGGTAAACCTTCTCACAAGAAAAAGAAAAATTCCCGAAATGAGAACGGAGGTCCACAGCCTTCCGTCCAAGGGTCCCAGAGAACTGGTGGCAGAAGGGTTGGAGTGAATGAGGAGTCCCGACAGGTGGTTAGCATGTCGGCCGGGAACCAACCGGACCATATCCATCAAGTGATGACGGCAAGGACGGATGGCAGGTCCATGCAAGAGGTTGTTCTAGGCAAGCCTCCATCCTCCCCACAGGTGGGCGTGGTACCAAAGGGCGGGGCAGCCCGGCGGGGACAAGTAATGCTCCCACCAAATGTGGTCCCGTGCTTTCCGTAGAAAGGATACCCTTCTCTCCGAATTCTGACAATGGGGTTTTTGAACATCTAAGACCGGAAGAAAGATCCATGTCTCCCCAGCCTGAGGGCAAGGGTTGACGCTTCAAAGCCAGTCCTCCATATTCAGGAGAGGTCACTTCTGAATAACTGACTTGTCTGTGGCAAGACCAGCCGGGAATGGAGGGGATCCAATACCATGGGTATTACCGTTTGGGAGAGCCACTCCCGGTACCATGGACGCCATCGTTGCCATCGTTTAGCATGCGCTATGTGCTTGCTTTCGGCAGCAGACTATCCGGTTTTGTTGGTCATGAACCGGGTAAGGAGGAGCTTTGCTATTTTGGACATGGTGGGCACAGGAGCTGGGTTAGTATGGCTAGTCCAGCTAGCATCACCATACATCCAGCACCTCCTTGGATGCGACTTGGAAGAGATGGTTGGGGAATTTGTGACCCAACCACTACGAGGTGTCTGATCCCACAGCCGCCCTCGTAGATGTTCTGACAAGTCGGATCCTTCTTACGGGTCTGCAGCTTGCCGATCTTGCCATTGATGCATTTCAACAGCAGGAGGAGGCAAGACTCAGGGGGTCTGATTTCAACATAGGAGTAGGGTGGCGTAACACCCGGATGTGCCTGTGGTAGGTATGTCGGAATGGATGGGCACTCCGGTGATTCCACCGCCGACAGAGTCAGACTAAAACTGTGTGGGGGTCACATGATCAATCCTTGCTGGCTCGACTGACCTGATCAAGACCGGATCACGACCCAGTCTTGCTCCTTTAATTAGGAGGCGCAAGACTGAATCCTGATGTTGCCTGCTAGGCTGCTATAGTAGGCAGCCCGGCAGACAACATGAACTCCAGGTTGGGTCACTGTCAATCCCCACGTTGAGCAGCCTGGGGTACTTAATGGCAAAACAGCCATTAAGGAGGGACAGTGTAGTGAGACCCTGGGTAGTGAGAGAACAGATGTTGGATGTGCTGTGCTCTTCATTAATGGAGTCCAAGATGGCCACCATTGAAATCATCTCTTTGTTCTTTGTGTTGCTGTTTTTGGGTTTTCTCTGCTGAACTTGTTGTTCAGCAAATATTTTTATAATTTGCATTAATCACTGAGTGTTTTAATAAATCTTTATAGTTTTAAACTACACTGGTCACGTGTCCATTATCGGGGAAGTTACCACGAGGAGGGTCGGGGCTCCGGTGTGGGGTAACAACGGTCATCCACCGTCCTATTTTGTCGTTCAGCCGGTACTTCGCTTCAGATTCCCGTTCACCGTGGGTTCTTCGTCGGTTAAGCAGAAAGTCATCGTCGACTTGCGGCGAGGATGCTACCATCGCTCCGTTGCTACCCGGGGACACTGAAAGCAAGTGGGCAGCTAAGGCTGTGATCCCGGCCCCTAACCGAGTCAGGATCAGGTAAGATGGGGCAGTTTTACCGGGTGTATTGCAGCAAGCCCAGTCGGGTTGTTACAACATGTAGAAGAGTGACTCGTTCCCCTTCTTGATGAACAAATTGCACATAGAATTTCATCCACCATCACGTAATGCTTCCGCAGAGCAGATTCTGGTTTGCTTTCGATCGCTTTGATGATTTTCAACAAATGCTGATCTTCCTGTTGCTCTGAGACCCAATCCCATTTCTGGATCCCGAAAAAGGCATTGTCACTCAGATCTCAGGAGTTGGTTGTAACTCCCATTTCCGTGGCACATCCACCGGCTGTCTTGATATGCAGTAAACTTTCCGCATGTGGGCAATGAGAGCTCTCCCACTGTGATTCCCACCTGTTCAGTGGTTGGGTTGAGCCCCTCTATTTGTAAATCACACCTGTCCTGCCCCTGCATTATGCCTGGGGCCACAAATACACCCTTCCAGGTCTTGTACCTCCCATCAGATATGACAGTGAAAACATCTTCTGCCCTTAACAGGCTTAGAGCCTCTATCTTGATAGTTCCTATTTGGCCAGAGGCCAGTAATATTACTTCCGTTGATCAAAGAGCTTGTGTATCAAGGATGTCGTAGAGGCTTTTTATGACAAACTTTTCTGCAGCGTGCTTTCCTTTCTCAGGACTCAAAAAATTCTAGTCTTTATCTTTGCTAGCACTTTTGAGGTAGCTGTTCACCCATTGCTTATATATGCGTTCATTAATCATGGATTTCCCAAAGTAGATCTTATTGGATCCCATCTCCACGATCAAGTGTAGAGCCTTTCATAAGTCACATCCAAGGAAAGCCTCTTTTGAATCGGATGAGGATGAAGCAAGCTTGAACTGACTTCCTTTCCACCTTGACTGTGGCTATAATCTGCCCCATGACATCCACCCGGCTACCTCCCACGACTCCAACCGTGGCAGTGGTGGAGACCGGTTCAACAGGCCAGTTCATTTTTGTTTACTAAGGATTCGGACAGCACACTGGTGAATGCTCCGGAATCCACCAGTGCGCCGGACTGTTTTCTGGTTAATCACCAGTTATTCTTCTGAATCATCCTCGGTGTCGTTATGTCCCAATTTCTTTCGGAAGACACTGCTCAGCGATGTACTTCCATATCTCACTCATGACTTTTCGGCAGCATGCTCTGCCCTTGGTAGAATCTTTTCCTGGTTTTCGCATGGCAGGGCAGTGCGTTTGAGTTGTTGAAGCCTCCATGTAGGTTTCCCTGCAACTGTTAGCATAGCAATGCTCTTTATATCATTGCAGCATTTCATACCAAGTCACTGAATCGTCCTTGGTCCATTTTTCTAACATTTTGACAGCTTCGATGGTTGCGATAGTTCCAGGGGTAGTTTCCTCTCCAGAACTTCCAGAAGTGGCCTCATCCTCGTTAGTAGTTAGTTGATAAAACTCAGGTGATAACTCAACTCAGACTCCAACACATCTAGTTTAAATCTGAAGTAAGACTACTAAGAGGCACAGAGCTGATCCAGTCCTCCAAGTAAATCACAGTTGGGACTGTTTCGAGAAAAATGCCCCATCTGATGGCAGTGATAACACATGGCCATCTCTTTGTTTACCCCTCCTCGATTCGGAATATTCCCCTTGCGATCATTTCTTGGGGTGACCCCAGCCCCACGTCCCCGACTGAGCAGATCCCATCCGGTCAGGAAATGTGGCCGGAGCAACTGATGCATTCGTGGAGTTGCTTGGTCAACTGCTGCTGTTTGTAGGGTTGTTGGGTGGACTGCTGCTGCTGGCAGAATTATTGGGCCGGCTGCTGTTGGTAGGTTGTGAGCCAGTGTTCAAAGTTGCTCTGGTTCGAGTTGCGATGTAAACCCGAAGTTCTCTCTACATCCTCATCTTCCTCCCTCCTCAGGTTCTATTTTCCTGACAGGTAGAGTACATTTGATGTTCACAGCATAATTATGAATGCTCTGAGGTTGGATCCTGAAGCAGCCTCCACTGCTCGGCTCATGATAGGATGGAGTTTCTTGCAGCTGCCCGATTCTCAAATTGTCAGACATATCGGGATAGTTTTCCCGACACCTTGAGAAATTTGCGGATGAAGTTGGGCATAGGTTCCCCTTCCTCCTGCTTCAGTTTGCTGAGGTCATGACTAAGAAGTAAATTTTCACTTGGATGACCGAACTCCAACATTTTGTCCTTTAAGCTCCACCAGTCCATACCGGGATTCCGAGGTCGAGTTCATAACAACCAGCCCCAGGCATCGTCCTTTACACATGTAGTTATGTAGTAATAGTGATGGTCCGGTGACCATTCATGGAGCGCAACGATTGCCTCAATTTTTTCCAGAAGTCATTATTTGTCCTTTTCCGTTAAATGGCTTCAGGTGGTCCAGAGGGTGGCGATGTCTGTAACGCTTGTTCAGCTTTTCTACTGAGCTCTGAGGTTATACAGATATTTGATGACCCCAGTTCGCATGTTCCTAGCACCTGAGTTTTCCTCGGACCCCCGGTGGTATACGGCGTTTTCCACTGTCTCCTTAGAGTGGGCCAGTATCTGCTGGAACTGCGCATTCATAAATGGTTGTGCATAAGGTTGGTACGATGACCCAACCAGTTGGTGAGTCGGATTAAGCCCCACTTCACCTGGCCTTACCCCTCCCCACGACTGATAACGGATCCTGTCATTGTTCATGGGCACAGACTTAGACAGAATCGTTGAGTACTGTTGCTAGATGGATGACATCATGTGCTCCCATTGGATTTGTTGCATGCGTGAGTGTAGTCATGTGTGCTGGGGCAGCATGTAGTGAGGTACAGTGGTCTGATTGTCTCACCAAATTTCAGGTTGTCAGTGAAGAAACAAAATTTGAATATCCCTCTGACATTGGCCACATAGTCTATTGTGTAGGTAAAGGGAAAAAGTCTGGATGTCCCTCTGACATCAGCCACATGGTCGGTTGTAGGGGAACAAAGTTTGGATGTCCCTCTAACAATGGCTGTTTTGTTGGTTGTATGGAAACCAAGTTTGGATGCCCCTCTGACATTGGCCACACAGTTGGCTGTGTGGGTGAAGGGACAAAGTTTGGATGTCCCTCTGACATTGGCCACTTGGTTGATTATAAAGGGACAAAGTTTGGATGTCCCTCTGACATTGGCCACTTGGTTGATTGTAAAGGAACAAAGTTTGGATGTCCCTCACACATTGGTCATATGGTTGGTTGTGTGTAGAGGCAAAGTTCAGATGTCCCTTGGACATTGGCCATGCAGTTGGCTGTGTGGATTGAATAGTCATGTACTGTGATGTGGCGGCAGTCATTAAATTTCAATTTTCCACCAAATTTATTCAGCTGTTTGAATAGGCTGAGTCATAGTATGGGTAGTCATAGTGGTAGACAGATTCAAGTTTTCCCGCCAATGCTATTTGGTTTTTCCGCCAAATTTGTCCCATTGAATTCTGTGTTGTTTGTATCATATGCATTTGCATAGGATTCAATACAGTTTGAGTTTCCCCCTATAATTCACAAGCTGTTTGAATGGGTGTGGCCACCACGTCTGAATTTCCCTGCCATGTTTGTTGCATGGCTTGAGTAGGCACAGAATAGGAACTCAGATTCAAATTTTCCCGCCCAATTTGTCGGGTGTTTTGAATCGGCAATGAATGAAAATGTAAATTCAAACTTTCCCACCATACATTGTGTAAGAGTTGGCAATCACCATAGCTGCAGATGCCGCAAGAGGGACACTCACCCCCCTGCCTCCGTCGTTGCAATGAGTGCTTCAGAGTGAGTTCTCTCTTGTAAACTGCCCCCAGACTCCCCCCTCCGGGAAACGAGAAGGCGTACAAGTCCCCGGTTGACCGGGAGATGGTAATGTTGGCCCGCTAGTTGTGTACATTTTTTCAGTCGGTGTTCTCAACCCTGGTGTTCGTAACCGCCGTATCCGTGATGTTGTTCAAGGAAAATAAAGAATAAGAGGCTTAATGTGGAATACACAGAAAGAGTTTACTTCACAAACAAACAAATGAATAAATTTGACTCTTGAAGCTAGACAAGACAATACGATGACAATATATACAATACACTTTAGAAAAGATTAAATAAGATGAGTGGCCCTTCGCATATTTTCGGAACCTGAAAATACTTCGAGAAGTGCTGACAGCTTATAGAGAGCATCTGCTATAAGAGAAAATACTTGAGAGAAGAACCACGAGATTCAAATGTTGCTCCTTTTATATCCTCGGCCTTGGCCACGACCCCTTCTACGGGGATGCTTCCAAGGCCGAATGTTCTAGAATATTCGAATATCCCGGAAGTGATGCAGCACTTCCTCCCACGCGAAAGCAGAAGAGAGATGAGCGAAGACGCTCATCTACGAGTACAGGGTGTATCAAAATGATGAAAACAAATAACCTCTCACGACAAGAATACAGAATAACTGATTCGTCAATATAATAGAGAACTGTGTTCTTACTATACCGTGGTAATGTGTTGTATGCAACATTATGTAATTGAGCCTTTGTGACATTAAATTAAGCAGCTGAGCGGACCATACTGTAGGCAGTTCAAAGGAGAAAAAGAATAACCTGCGCTGCTTGAACGTACACCTTTTAAAATGTTCTGCCGTTTATCCAATGGGCCATACATCCAATCAGCACATCTAGTGGTAGTAGGAAAGAAGATCGCCCTAATAAATTATCAGACGAAACGTTAACATAGCTCTCTATAGAAAAATTGCTGCACCGGTTAGGTTTTTTTTCGTGTAATCTTGCAAATTACTCGCTCAAGTTTGGTGAATTTTTTAAAAAAAAAGACAAAAGTACATAGTTTACATTCTGAACATTGCTGTAAAACCAAAACATTTATAACATAATATCGAATGTGTGGCAACCTGGTCTGCTCCATTTGAAAAATGTTGAAGGAGCAGACGAATTCCCTCTGGTGGTCTGCCTGACAGCTACAGTAGGCTGTTGGGACGGACGCCATTTTGGTACCAGCAGACCTCTCACCTTTAAGTCTTAGGTGAGAAGTCAGAAGTGACCTCTGTCCCAGATCCTGTGGCTGACCAGGCCACAGGATCTGGGCAGTGTGTTGTAGACAAGAGACCAGGAGAGGCCTGTGGATGGAGGTCAAGAAGACCTCCATTGTCCGGATCATCTCTTTATCTTTTCTTCGTTTTGCCTTTTGGCCTTTGGCTTTTGTGTATTTATGGTGGCTTGGCTGGTCAGGAGCAACCAGCCAGTTGTGTAAATATTCACTGCCTACTTTTTATTCACTTAAGTGTAATTAAACACTTATTTCATCACTCGTACTTGTGTTCGTATCTTTTATTGGGGATTTACCGCGGGATGGTGGGTTTCCGGTTTGGGGAAAACACCACCGTCCATCTCCGTCTTTTATCGGCCGGTAAATCGTGTCAGCTCGCGGTGAAACCGGCATTCTCTGCGAGGCAGCGTTTTACGTCATGTGTCACCGTTGGAGAGCTCCGCGTCGGCACTAAGCAAGGGGTTTCACCGTGAGTTGCGATACCGGTGCGGTCCCGTCCCCAAGTCGGAGCTTGGTCACCGGTAAGTGGAGAAGTTTTGTATTTTTACATTTGTCCTGTATTGTAATGGTCCAGTCGGGACGTTACAAATGGAGATTTCGAAATGGCATTAAGTTCTTTTACTGTTTTTTTCTTAATTACTTGCACAATTATTGTGAAATTTTAAAGAAATAATGATAAAAATAGGTAGTTTTATAATCAATCATTGTTTAATTAAGTATTGTTCCTGTTCGTTCGTTTTTCATTTGTTATTCAAAAAAGTCACTCCAACTTTTAGATGTAGGGGTACCAGTACATTCAGAACAAAACAGAAAACAAACAAGCAACGAGGAATATTAAAAACCAATGCCTGGCTGTGAAACTACGTACTTTTATCTTTAGTTCTTTAAAATTTGACAATAAGTGTGCAAGTAATTTGCAAAAAAATAAGCAAACGAAGTAAACTCTAACGCTTTATTTTATGTTAAAAGTTTCGGTTTAACAGCAATGTTCAGAACAAAATATCGAAAACAACAACACAATGACGAATATTTAAAAAATAATGCACGGATGTGAAACTACGAACTTTTGAATTTTTTTTTTTTCAAAAATTCACAACAATTGGGCGAGTAAATTGCGAGAAAACACCAAAAAAACTTACCGGTGAAGCGATTTTTCCATAGAGTTGAATGTTAAAAGTTCCGTCTGCTAACTTCTTATATGCCAGGCCATCTTTTCGCCTACTGCCACTAGAGGCGCAGTGGTTAAGGCTCATTAGACAAGCAGTTAGAAATCGGAGAGAACTTCAGTTGGCTCCGCCCTTTTTATGACGACCGGCAACTTCTAATTGGTTTCTTGTGTGGTTCGACGTTGAAAAGGGCGGAGCATGTGACGTCAGACTACATAACCAATCAATAAGAAGTTGAGTTCGTCATAACAGGGCGGAGCCAACTGAAGTTCTCCTCAATTTCTAACTGCGTGTCTCATTAGTGCCTTGTTCGAATGAGCTCGTAGCAGTGATCATTTATGAAATTATAAGAGTAGATAGACACAATCGTATAAAAAAGAGCTCGAGCAGGCCTGGTTATGTTGTTAGCAAATATACAGCAATAGCGTCATAATAATAAATTATTACATGCATTGCTCACTTACATGCCCTTTTCACAGTCATAAATGACAATGGAATCATCATCACTGCTAGAAATAAGAGTCTCGCCATTAGAGGAAAAGTCAAGGCTGCTAATACGATCAGAATTCTCTCGAAACACTTTGGCAACACGAAAGCTTCGCACAACGTGATCCACTAATTTCATTCTTCGTAGTTTGCTCTCTGTCGTAGAATTTTAGTATAACCAAAGACAAATCGTTGATACACGCACAATAAAACAAAGCTTCAAAAAATGACGTCCACTAATTATCGACGATAGAAGTACATTATATATGCCTAAACATTAATATAGAAATTTAAAATACGAACACAGTATCTTCATTTTTTCATTAAAATTAAAACGTAGCATTTCCAAAACAAGGTCTAAAACACAGTAGCGAAACACATTATCGCAGTGCATTCACATATGAAAAACAGTAATACAATTATTCACGTTCTGTAACGTCTCATGTTTACAAACTTCACTTTCTAAAATGTTTGGCAAGCAAGAATGAATGCATACGCATGCGTAGCTTGTGAAATTCATTCGCAAGCGTCACTAGATGTCGTATCGACTCAAAGCAAGGTTTGTAGAGTAATAGGTGTGCTGATAACTCAAAAAAGAAGCCCAACCCGAAAAGAGAAACCCCTTATTCACACGTCATGGCACATTCATGTTTGTATTTTGAGACGTCCTGGCTCACAAAGTTATTCAATAGATTGGCTATGGGGGGATAGAATGCCAGGTGCATGGCGGGACATGGTAGTTAGTGCCTATTTTCAAAGGGAAGGATGATGTTCAGGAATGTGGGAACTATAGAGGTATTAAATTGATGAGTCATACGATGAAGCTTTGGGAGAGAGTAATTGAAGCTCGACTAAGGGTTAAAACTGTAATTGGGGGAAGTCAGTTTGGGTTTATGCCAGGAAAATCCACAATGCACCCTATTTTTGCTGTAAGGCAAGTTATTGAGAAGTTTTGGCTGCCAAGAAAGAGTTACACATGGTGTTTATAGATTTAGAGAAAGCCTATGACAGAGTACCACGGAAGTTATTGTGGGAGGTCTTACAGAAGAAGGGGGTGGGTGAGTTATATAGATATGGTCAGGGACATGTATAGGGATGCACGGACAAGCGTTAAGACTGCCTGGGGGTTCTCTGATAGTTTTCGTGTTAGGATTGGTGTGCACCAGGGCTCACCACTTAGTCCATATCTATTCATTTTGGTCCTGGATGAGTTACTGGCAGGGGTGAGGCAGGAGGTCCCCTGGTGTATGCTGTCTGCAGATGACATAGTCTTAGTTGGGGAATCCAAAATGGAACTCGAGTTCCATTTTGGATTTCCCAATTTTGCATTTCTATAGGAATGCCTTTGAATCAAAGGGATTGAAAATAAGTAGGGCAAAAACAGAGTACATGAAATTTCAGTGGGATGGGAAAGAACAGTTGAATGAGGGGATTAGACTTGGGGACAGTTTAATGCAGCAGGTGCATGACTTCAAATATTTAGGATCTGTGCTGCAAGATGATGGGAACTTAGACTTTGACATCACAAACCAGATAAATGCAGGTTGGCATAGGTGGAGGCAGGCTAGTGGGGTTTTATGTGACAGGAAGTTAACTATACAATTGAAGGGAAAGTTTTATAGGACAGTAGTCAGACCAGCTATGTTGTATGGATCAGAGTGTTGGGCAATCAAGAAGGTGCATGAGGATAGAATGCAGGTAGCTGAGATGAGAATGCTATGATTTTATTAGGGGTAGTGTAGGGGTAACAAATATAGTAGAAAAGATGCAGGAAAATAGGCTGCGGTGGTTTGGGCATGCCCTCAGGAGCAGAGAATATGGGCTGCTGAGGCAGGCAATGAACTTAGACCTGGGAATAATACAGGGTAGAGGAAGACCCAAGCAAACCTGTGACGGGGTAGTAAAACGGGATATGGTGGCATGTGGGGTCACTGGTGGCTTGGTGCAAAATCAGAACAAGTGGAGAGTTAGAACCAGCAAGGCCGACCCTGCTGCTTGCGGGATAAAGTACAGAAAATGATGATGATGAGCGCTCGTCGTTTTGGGGTTCTAACTTTGCTTATCAGGGTGATAAGCAAAGTTAGTGTAGCTTCTGGGCCACTCGGTACTTTTGGTACCGAGTGACCCAGATTCTATTTTTAATGTTGACCTTTTAATTTGCCCTCGTTTTAACTTCCACATGAGTGGGTTTGTTAGTTTTTAATTGTTTTGTTTACATTTTCTTCTGTTATCACACTTATGTGACCATTGTCCAGAAGTTTAATTTAAACAATTAGAAGTTTTTGCCATGAGAATCCAACTTCTGGGTTCTCAGGGTATATAAAAATCTGTATTTTTCTATTTGGTACCGATTTTAAAAAGACCGAACCTATGCCCAATTTAGGCTAGGTTCTTAGATTAATTTCTCTCAAAAGTACTTAATTTTTTGTGTTGTGTATTAACCAGTTCGATTGTTCAGATTTTTATATCTGGAATAAAACTTTCATTTACTTTAACCAAAACCAGTGGTGTTTTCTTTATTTCTTTTGCGTTGGATTATTCTCGTGACATGACTTTCATCATTACATTGCAGTTCTTCACCCTTTTGGATACTTCAAGACTCCAATCAGGTGCAAATCTGCAACGCAAGAGTGTAAGTATATTTCACACTATTTTCAGGGCAAATTTATGGATGAAAGTCTGAAAGATACAGAGACTAAAGATCCTCAAGACTGTGAATGTCTTCAGCCAAAGACTAGTGAGGACATAAAATAGACATTATATTGGTCTAGTCTTCCCGGGCCGGTAGAATTAGTGACCTAGTCACTCACTATCAATACGAGTGTAAACTCGCTCGTATTACTTTAAAAGAGCAGATTTTACAGTGGAAAAAAGTCTGACACAATTTATTTAGGTTTTGCCCTATTGAATATAATGGTATTGTATTTGACTTGCATTAAATTTCTTGTTTTTTTCGATAGATATTTTTTTTAAATAAAATGTTTATAGTTTTTAATGTGTTAGTTGTTTGATATGTGACTACAACAAAATAAAAAATGTTATGATAAAATGTTATTATAATAAAACATTACCCGTATCTAATAAAATATATAAAATATGAAATGTAATATATTAAATTTAATATATTAGTCCCTATTGTGTTGCGACAGTGGCTGACGCCATTTTAAAATAAAGTAATTTTAAGTACACAACAACGTAGAATCACAGTGGTAGAATCTTAGACTATTACTTTACTGGACTGGCAACTTCCGATCTTCTCCAAGTTAAAGCGTTGACGGCATGTTCTTAGGCAAAAGTGATGCCAGCTCCGTCTGGTGCATTATTTTTTACAGAAAATCGGAGTGAAAGTCTTCCCTCCCGATTTCTAATTGCCTGTGTCATAGCCTTGTATAGATAGTATCTATAGAAGGCTATGCCTGTGTAGTTCTTCATTGGCCATACTTTTTATACTAATATATAAAAATACACCCAACATAGCTACAAAATGAACTTGTCCAAAACTTGACTTTTACTATCAAGTTTATATACCATAGTCCCTCTAGAGGCACTACTTGGAAAACGACGATGCATAACTGTCAAACACAAAATTTCGGGAGTTGCCAGTCCAGTAAAGTAATAGTCTAAGGTAGAATCACAGAATAACACAAAATAACAGAAGAACAGAGATAAAAAAAAATATCAGAATAGATAATCTCCTTCCCGTGCTAATATGTGACACAAAGTATAATCACATGAAGAAATATAACACCAGGAAAAAGTCGGAAAGGGGGACATGTGTGCATTTAAAAGTAAACACTGAAATTTAAAAATAAAATTAAAACCTGAAATTTAAAAATAAAATTAAAAACCGATATTTAAAAATAAAATTAAAACCCAAAACTTAAAAATAAAATTAAGAACTAAATTTAAAAATAAATTTTGTTAAAATTTTAATCTAAATAAAAAACAGGTATCATTCTGAAACAATTAGACCGGAAGCAATCCTGGCTCATTCAGATTTTTGTTTGGATCGTTTGTTTTTGTAACTTTGTCAAGCCTATCCACTATCATTCATAGGATTGACCTAGTTCTATCAGCTGATGGCATTGCCAATATCCTGTCTTGGGTCCTCTTTCCTCCCAGTCTCACCCCTTAATACAAAAAGATTAGCATTAAGTCTCTGTGGTGAAACTTTCTTTTGTAAGTTCTATATTTTGGTGACCAATGGTCAATCATGTTGATTGGCCAGTTTGGTTTTTGCTTGTGTTTTTGCCCAATCAGGGGATACTGAGGAAGTGTTCTCAGTATCCTCTTTTTGGGTATAAAAAGGCCATGTTTTTGATGTTTATCAAGCATTCTGTAAACAGAAAATTTATGCCCGATTTGGGATAGACTTTAATGGAAATAAATGAAAATAAACTGTTAACAGTTTCTAACCAATAAGTATATAAGTTTATACTTGGTTATATTGGTTAGAACGAAAGTTCTCATAATTCATCATCTCAAACTGCCAACCCAGATGTAAACCTTGATCAACATTTCTAGATGGAATTTCAAGGGGAAACACGATCAACCAGCTTTTAATGGGCGAAAGCCCGAGGGGTAACAGACAATGAAAGATCCTTAAAACTGTAAAAATGTGGAAAAAAGGTGGAACTTGTGAGGAAACAGAAAGGGATTAATTTGTTCCCTTCCATCCGAACCAGAATAGAATAAGTGGCTTAGCCAACCACTTTTTGGTAAATTCTATCTACCCACAAAAGGTGGTTCATTACAATTTATTTAAATTACACATACCTTTATTAAATAATTACAACTAAAACGATCTGAAGTTGATTATTTAAAAAAAATATTTATTTCCTTCAGAGGTTTTTTTTCTCAAAATAGGGCACTGAAAATTAAAAAAATAATAATTTCATCATAGTTTAAAAAGTATTCATTTCCTCCAATCAATAATATTTTACCTTTACAAGAAAACATCGAAATACTGTAGAAATGCAGCAAAAATGTTTGTAGCCTCTATGTTTCTACCTTAAAGATCTGTACAAAACGTATTACTTCATTTCAAAATTGCAGTTATTAAGTAACCAATTAAAATAAGTAAATATTTCATTCCTACGTCATGGATTTCTGTCACTGCAACAAAAGGACCCAAATACGATTAAGTTGTGAGAAATCATTTTGCCATTGTATACATTTTCACACCTTTGTGTGAACAATCATGTAATGAATTTTGGCCAACTGCACCAATCCATTTATTGGTCTATTTGGGCCAAAGACCCATTAGTAGCCAATTGAAAAAGTGCACTCACAATCTGCCAACTAATATTAGGGTACTCAGGGTATATAAAGAGTTGTATTTTTGATATTTATGTTGACTTTTATTATGGAGAATTTATGCCGAATTTCCAAATTTTATATTGGAATTAAATCAGTTATTTTCATTCCAAAGCAATGGTAAATTTATTTATTTATATGACTGTAAACTTTTTAGCTTTTCACCTAGCCATCATCTACAAGACGACGTCTAGGTGCAAACCTGACAACTATAATGGAAAGCAGTCAATCCAATCTTCAAAGGTAATTTATCGGGCACAAGCATAATGGGATACAGACAACAGAAAATCCTCGAAGCTGTGGACATATTTTTAAGGGCAAGGAGGTTGACAATTAGACTGTTCTGGAGCTCGGTATAGTTTTTGGCAGTCATTTTATTGTAACAAACCACCTTCAGGGTTGAATATAATCTGCTCAATGGATTTAGTTCGCGCTTTCGGGTGGGCTGAAAGTATTTGGCTAGTTCACTTATTTTATTCGGGTGCGAGATGAAAAGAACAAACTAGTCCCTTTCGTTTCCTCACAAGTTCCTTTTTTAAAAACCTTTACAGTTTAAAAGATCTTTTCACTGTCTGTTACTCTTCGGGTTCACGCCCTACTAAAAGCCATTAGATCCTGTCGTTCTCTTTGGCCTCATTAGTGTTGGTGATCCAGGTTTGCACCTGGACATGCATAAGGATATTAATGTCCTTGTCAATGTAAAAAAGTAAACAGCTGTGCAGAACTGGGTCAACCCTCTGTACGACTGTATAGAGGGATGACAAGTTCTGCAGCACTACACAAAAAACGAGCCAGGATTGATTTTGGTTGGATCATTTTGTTATCACTTTGTGCTTCTATTTTGTAAATCAAACTGCCCATCGGTACATCAATAGCTTTGGTGACTTTGGTGACTGGCATTAAGGTAAATGACTTCTCCAGTAAGGTTGACAATTTAGATTCTAAAAAATGGATTTCCTGCTTCCTTCAATAATCCCAGGATAAACTTTAACTACTCTCTGTTGGATCATTCTTTGCACAAGTTGATGAACTGCAAACTTCCTCCTTGAAGACTGTGAGGAGCATTGATCTCAGCAATAGCAACTTTTTTTGGATAAAATATGAGATTCTGGACCAGGCATAGTCTTGCTGACACCTATTTCAGGAGTTTCTCTTGTTGTTCCTCTTCTCATTCATCTTTAATACTTTTAATGAAGTCTTCTGCTTTTTGTTGCTTCTGGGGAGTGTCCAGTAACACTCTCAAAATTAGGTTTTTTTCTTGTTCATGTCAATGCAAAGGTTGAGATTTTTGCCAAGATCGTTTTAGAGGAAAGCCTCATCGTGTCCTTTGATGACAATCAGTTTTTCAAAATGAGTTCAACGGCGACCATTATCAGAACAATAATTATCCCATGATGTTCAATAGATTCCTTCCAGTGCCAGTCAGATTCGGCAGAAATAATAAAAGATCAATTGACAAAGTTCTTTGCTAGGACAGATTCGTATTATTGGTGTTTTTTTCCTAGAGTTATTAGGCAATGAAATTTTCTTCCTAGAGTTATTAGGCAATGAAATTTTATTACTGTTATATGTGATATTCAATAACATGTTTTTAATGTATTATGGTTTGATTTTTACTAAAACAGCCCCATAATAAAACAAAAACCAGATAGGCCTATTTCCTTAAAAATCAGGAAGTAAAAATGACACAGAACTAGACAAGTTAAAGTACCACCCCTCCCTCCAAAAAACTTTTAAGTGTCTTTAAGACCTCAGGGGTCTAAACCACTTACTAATAAAAAAGATAATTCATCACACCTTCCTCTCATAAATCCTCCTTTTACCACCCATAATCCCCTCCCCTCTTCTTAACAAAAACACTAGTTAGGCCTAATAGAAACTTTTTTGATTTTTTCTTAAATTCATGGTTTTTATATATATATATATTAAAATATATATAAAAAAAATCAGGTTAATTAAAAAACTAACCAATAGGAGGTGTTCAGTGATTTTCAATACAGGTAAAATTATATAAAAGGCCAGCATTTTGCAATAGCAAGCAATTGGATTTTTGGTATCCAAAGAGCCTTCATTGGAAGACTACTGGACCTCTCCACTAAGGACTTAACTCTGAAAGAAACCACAGAAACATAACAAAAGCAATGGCAAATATACCAATGTTGTGGCTGGTGTTTGAGTAAAGGAGCTGAAAAACAACAAGAGCACCTGTTAAACAAGGAGTTCAGTTGGAGTTTTGGTTCCTGCATTAAAAGCACAAGCAACATTGGAGTAAGTCCATGTGTTTATGTTGGTTTTTAGTGAGTTTAGACAAAGTTAAGTTGCTTAGAGATAGAATTCCTGTTTATGTAAGAAATTATCACAATTATTCACCGTATTTTTACCGTGAATTACTGTGGGGAACGGACTACGGTCCGTGGTACCGTGGTTTTCGGTGGTGTACGGTATTTTACCGCAAGTACACCGTGGTGTACGGACTTTTGTCCGTTAGACCGCAGTAGAAACCGGTAAGGTTAAACTCTGACCGTTCTTTACCGTGGTACACGGACATTTGTCCGTGAAACCGCGGTTTCGCACGGTTCCATCCGTTCGTAACGGTATTTTACGGACTTTTGTCCGTGAGTTTACCGTTTTCGACGATGGAAACCCGAGATCTGGAGTCCAGGTTTTACCGTTCGTTTACGGTGAAAAATGAAGACAGCCCCAAAAGTACCGACGGGAGGTCGGGAACTTGGTGCGGATGCGGGTTTGGAGTTACGCGGCCGCGTAGTCGACCGTCCCCGTGGGGGGGCGGAAGGCGGGGATTCTCTGGAAACAGAGGGACCCAGCGGTAGCTTAGACAGGGATCTCCCGGAGGAATGGGTCACGGTGCTGAAACGCCGCCGTGACATTGGTCCGGGAGAATACCCGTTAGAAGACAGTGGGTTCGACGGTGATCTCACCGGGGGGACGATCGGCCACGGCCGCTTGTCCAAGTTTCCACCGTCGCCCATCCGGTTGGACGTGGCGATCAGCCCCGTAGGGACATGGTGGAAATCCTGGATGAGATTGCACGTGAGGGCCGGGCCTTTTTGGCCAGGTTATCCGAGCAGCAACTCATTGAGATTGCCTACGGGATAAACGTCCTTCACTTAGAAGGCCGACTGTCCCGGTCAACGGTTGAGCCGAGGGTGGCACCTCGGTTTTCACTGTTGCCCGTGCGTGAAGGCGCACAGGGAGAGGAACCACCGGCACTTCCCCGGTTGGTACCTCCGCGGGAAGCACGCAGGCCATCTCCTAGGGGGATTGGCCGGGGAGTTCTTCCTGCACCCGGACAGCAGCCAAGGGTTCAGATGATGATACCCTCGGAAGCTGAGTCCGTGTCTGACGTTTCGGGGAACCGGAGCAGGCAGCCTCGCAGGGTTAGCACCGCTGCTTGGATGCCCGCTCCAGCGGTTCCAGCGGAGGTTCAGGCGTTCGGGTTCTTTAACCCGGTCCACTCATTTGCTCGTTGCGACGGCAGAGAGGACTTGACGCCTTTTCTCCGCAAGTTCGAAGCGAAAGCCCGAGCTCAGCTCTGGACGGACGAGTCCCGATGCAGTTTCTTTACGTTTCTGCTGGACGGTCCGGCGGAGGAGTATTACGCCACGTTGGTGGAAACTCTTCCAGACCTGACCTGGTTGGAGCTGAAGGATGCTATGCGTAGCCGCTTCAGCACCAGCAACCAGGCTCGCCTCTGTTTCGGGGAATTTGAGTCCATGAAACAGGGGGCTACCTAGTCTGTGCAGGCATTCTACTGGCGGTTCTTGGAACTGTCCGACCGAGTGTCTCCGGGCAAAGACGAGAGCTGTAGGCTCATTCGCTTCAAACGGAAACTCCTGACGGCCATCACCGATCAATTGATCGGTTGCAAGGCCGGTACGGTGGAGGCATATGCCCGAAAGGCACGGCTGGTTGAGGCCAATTTGCTTCTTGTAGGTAAACTACCTAACCGTATTAGAGGGGTTCCTCAGGACAGGGCTAGCGCTCCGTCCTCCGGAACCACGGCTAGCTCTGGGAGCTCTGCCAAGGCTTCATCTTCGAGCCAAACGTGTGCGAAGGCTGCTGCACCGTCCATGTCGGACAAAGCAGGAGCCAAGACCGGAGGCAAGAAGAAGAAGACGGCAGGCTCTGGTGGAGGTCAGCCGGCGGCAACGCCTCGTAGTACGGACCGTACAGGAGATGCACTCCGGCGACTAGGTCCTTGTTTCGGGTGTAACCAGATGGGTCACCTGAGGAAGGATTGTCCGAAGGCTGCGGCCAAAGGGCAAGTTGCCAGAGTGGTGCCTGATGAGAGTCAGAACCTCCAGCCTACCGCTGGCGTTGCGCCAGTTTGGCTGGAGGGTCTTAAGTACCTGGCCACCGTTCATGATGGCCATTTCTACTATCGACTCGTGGAGGACGAAAAGAAATCCTCGTTAAACCGCCGGCGGTCGCCACCGAACTGAGTGGTGTGCGACCGGTAAAGCTTCAAAGCTCAGGTGGCTGTCAGGGCCTGAGCTCTGAACGAGGGACATACCTCCGGGCAGTCTCCAAATATGTCGATGTCCTGCGGAAGGCAGGGGTGCCTCTGGCGAGGTCTGCGGACTCGGAAATTACCCAGTGGGTACTTCCATCGCCATGCTCCACATTGGAGGCCGTGTGCAGCCAGCTGGATAGCTGGTTTGCCCCCTCACCCTATATGCCTAGTGGTGAGGTGCTGGATCGTGCGCTCATCGAGCAGGCGGGAGGAATTGGTGCGCCCATACCTCCTGTTGTGCCTGGGGAGTTTCTGGTTCCTGAGACTGTGCCCCAGTCTTCTGCACGTCTGGAATTACCGTCCGGTGTAGACGGTAAGGTGGATGGGAGGCAGAAGATCGATGGTGGGAGCCTGCAGGTTCCCATCCCTGAGCTTCAGAGCCGGGCCTACGACGTGGGTTCACCAAGGGTGTGGGTGTCAATAGGCAATCGTCTGATGGAGATGATCGTAGACACCGGGGCCGACGTTTCGGTCCTAAGCATTACGGCGGCACGAGTGATGGAGTTGCCTATAGAGGAACTGGCAGTTCCTTCATTCCTTCTTGGAATGGGTGGGCACTCCATCGAGGTAGTAGGGGTCACAAATGTGGAATTGACCATCCACAAGAAAACCATCAAGGTACCTATCCTTTTGGTGAAAGGAGAGGGCGAAGAGTTGTTAGGCGTCGATCATGCCTCACGTTTCGGCTTGATGGTTGATATCGTGCACCGGAAGGTTTACTTCCGGGAGGATGTCTGGACGGCACATCCAGACGCCCTCCAAGCTGCATTCACCGTTCGAGCGCTTGCAGAACCTAGGGAGGTGGAAGCAATTCCATCGCCGATACCAGGGGCTTTGCCTCAGGGACGGCAACTCCCAGTGGATCCGCCTGCACTCGAGAAGGTTGACGGGTGGGTGAACCTTGTTTCACCAGAGCTGCCCGAGACCAGAACCTCTATCGGGCGCGGAGAAGTTTGTTCTCTGCGACTGAGGGAGAATGTCTGGCTACCAGCCCACGTACGTGTCGTATCCGTGACGCTGGTAGAGCATGCCGGCCCTGGCCAGCTGCTTCTCGTGGAGCTGCACCGGAAAGCCTTAGGTGGACGTGGTGTGTTGGCAGTAGCAGGTATCGCTGCAGCTAACCGGCTTGGCACGTACGATATCTGGCTTGAAAACGTGTGGAATGCACCCATTGCCCTGGAAACAGGAGAGGGTGTAGCCACAGCTCAAGCTGTGGAGGCTGCCATTGTGGTAGGGCTGGAAGAGCCGTCTAAGTTGAGAGGGGGAGACCCCACTCGGAAGACGGTTTGACCAGGGAAGTCCTTGTCTAAGTTGAGAGGGGCGTCCGGAAACGGACGCCAAGTGCTCAACGTAGCGACGGCTCCTACCCTTGAAGAGTGTCTCAAGATTGGTCCCAATCAGAAGCCTGAAGAGGCGAGATGGCTTCGAGAGTTCCTGCTGGCACGCCGGGATCATTTCGCGTTCGACTTTACAGAGTTGGGTGAAACCTCTCTGGTCGAACATACGATTGACACCAGTGGGCAACCTCCAGTGCGTGAAGGATTGCGTCGAACCGCTCCAGCGGCCAGAGCAGTCGAGAAAGAATAGGTGGCGGAGATGTTGGATGCAGTGGTTATCCAACCTTCGCGTAGTCCTTACGCGAGCCCTATCTTGCTTGTCCGCAAGAAGAATGGTGGCTTTCGTTTTTGCGTGGACTACCGGAAACTGAATGCCCAGACAAAGCTGGATCAGTATACGTTGCCTCGCATCAATGATGCACTCGACTCATTGGCCGGTGCGAAGTTCTTCGCTACCTTGGACCTGGCTAGTGGTTACTGGCAGGTTCGGATGGCTGAGCCAACGTTGAGAAAACAGCATTCATTTGCTCTCAAGGTCTGTTTGAGTTCCGGAAAATGCCTTTTGGATTCTGTAATGCTCCAGGCACCATGCAGAAAGCGCTAGACCTCTTATTGGCAGGACATAAGTGGGAGACTTGTCTGGTATACCTGGACGATATTATCGTTTTTGGGAACACTTTCGAGCAGTTTCTCGAGATACTCTCCACTGTATTTGGACTGTTACGAGGGGCGGAGCTGAAACTCCAGCCGAAGAAATGTTTCTTTGGCTTTAACAAAGTACGTTATCTCGGTCACGTAGTAAGTGCCGAGGGAGTTGCTCCGGACCCGGATCTCGTGCGTGCAGTCCAGGAGTTTGATGTCCCGACGACGGTAACAGGCGTCTGCAGTTTTCTCGGACTTGCCGGTTACTATCGGAGGTTCATCAAAGACTTCGCCAAGGTGGTAAGGCCTTTGCACGATCTACCGAAGAAGGATGCGTCCTTCGAGTGTTCGGATCAGTGCAAACTAGCGTTTGCTCGGTTAAAGGCATTTTTAACCGAAGCGCCGGTACTCACCCTGTACGATCCTCGTGGTTAGGTAATTATCCATACCGACGCTAGTGGGTACGGCTTGGGGGTCGTAGTCTAACAAAAGTTACCGGAGGACAGTGTCCCCCGTGTTCTGGCCTACGCAAGCCGACTCATGAAAGGAGCGGAAACACGGTATTCTGTCACCGAGCAGGAGTGCTTGGCGATTGTGTATGCCGTGTTCAAGTTTGTGATGGCAGAGGACTTGTTGTTTGCCATCAGGTCCATCCAGGATCGGTTGAGAACTGTTCTGGTAGTTCCGAAGTCATGCAGGGCTTTCTGTCTAAGGAAGCTACATGACATTCCCGAAGCTGGTCACTTCGGGATGTTTAAGACCTACCAGAGACTGCGCTCACGCTTCTACTGGATCGGTATGAAGCGGGACACTGCTGAATATGTTAAGTCATGTTTTGTGTGTCAGATAGCGCGACAGTTCGCTCGAAGTCAGGGATTTCTCCAACCGATTGTGCCGGAGTACCCAGTTGATACCTAGGGAATGGACTTCGTTGGACCGTTTTCTGCCTCCGTGGGTGGAGTCACCTATGTACTAATCATGGTTGACTATTTCAACCGGTACGGTGTGGCAAGGGCGGTACGAAGGGCCACGGCCGCCTGTGTGGTGAAATTTCTGAAGGACGAGATCCTTTCGGTGTATGGCACACCGAAAGCTCTTGTCTCGGATCGTGGGTCCCAGTTCTCCAGCAAAGTCCTGCTGAAGTTCCGGGAGCGCTATAACATAGCGCATCACTTCACGATGGCGAACCATCCGCAAGCTAATGGGCTTACGGAGCGTACGAACAAAACCGTAATGGAAACCATTAAGCGGTACCTTGATCCCCTCAAGGAACAGCGTGACTATTGGGATAAATTACAGCCCGCCATGTGGGCTTATAACACAGCTGTCCAGGAGAGTACACAGGTCTCTCCGTATCAGTTGTTGTTTGGCCGTGAGCCTCGGATGGAGATTGACAACCTCCTCCCGAACGGTCCAGTCCGTGACTTGCCTGACCAGCAAGCCGTGGAAGAGCAGGCTCGTCAACGTTTGACGGCTGCTCAGAGAAGGCAGAAAAAGCGGTACGACGCTTTCCGTGTGAAGCCTCCTCTGTATCAGCCTGGTGATCAGGTGTGGATAAGAGATCAGGCTGGGAAGCTCGGTCAGGCGAAGAAATGGATCTTGGCGTATAAAGCTGAGAGGGGTACGGTGGTCACGCAGTATTCCGACCTGGTCTACGAAATAGAGTCCAGGGATGGGTATGGTCGAAAGGTGCGTGACCGGTTTCACGTAGATAACCTTAAACCATACATACCCACCTGTATCGTGAGGGAGGAAGATGGACTTGGAGTCTCTGACACCTCCTCCGATGCAGACAGCGATGCCACGGAGGCTTCGGCACGGAGTGGATTGACTCCGGTGCTAAAGCCACCGTCCGTTTCTTTGCCGGAGTCTACCGACTTCGAGGCCGATAACCTCCTCCACCTCGGTACAATCTCCGTCCGCGGAGACCGAGGGTGTATGAGGTGAGTGGGTTCGACGCTCGGGTGGGAAGCCCCCCTGGGAGGCCCATATTGTGGGGTACCTTTTGGGAGTCCTTCCCATGGTGGGAGAGAGCCGGCAGTCCGCTAGTTTGGGCGGACGGCTGGGAGAGGAGGCGGCCAGACATTGCGGTGTTTGGGGCCCGCCACGGTTTCAGTAGAAACCAAGGGCGGCCCATCACCAGGTGTCCAGCCAAAGGCCCGACAAAATCGGTCCGTGGACGGAGAAATCCGGTCGTAAAAACCTCCGTGCAATCTCCAATTACCTTCAATATAAGAGAATTGACGGTAAATGTCTCTACCCACCAGTTCCAGTCTTGGTGTAGGAGAGTTCACCGTGTGTCTGCCCCTAAAAAGGCAGACGACGGTGAAATCTCCATATTGACCATGCATGAGGCGGATGATGACGTTTTAGCCGCTACTGTACGGCCATTAGCCGCTAAGACGGTGAATTTAGCGGCCAGGCGCCATCTTGTTTATTACAAACTTAAACAAAAAACGCCGGCCGCACAGGGGGTGAAAAAACCCAAAATTCACCATCAAAGTGGCAACGCCAGGCTGGAACAAGCGACATTAATTGAAAAAGTAAGTCCCTCTAAGGGAATTTCCTTCTCCTGCCTGTTGGCAGTTCTCTTTTATGTGTTAACGGTGTGTTTTACGGTCAATGACAGTATACACACGTGGTGGGTGTGGTTTCGCCGCCATGACTGTTGTCATGGTGGCCCAACCACTATGGAAAGCACTTTTCCGGCGGGTTCAGCCCGTCCGAGCGCCGTTTCGCTTGGGAAGGCCCAAGGTAGATGGTGTTTGGACGGTCGAAGCCTGCCAGGGAGTGGTTTTTGCCGTCCGAAGGCGGTAGGACGCAGTTTTGACCGTGAATTGCTGACTTTGGACGGTGATAACGGCATTTCGCACGGTAGAAGTCCGTGCAATGCCCTTTCCAACCGCTGGAACTCGGTGAAAGGGTGTTTTCACCGTCCGAAGGTGGTTAGGCATGGTTTTTACCATGGTTTCCCGACTTTGGACGGTGGAAACCGCGATTCGCACGGTGAAATCCCGTGGAATACCCTTTCTACCGGTTCCGAAAAGGGGAAAAGTGGTTTTCACCGTATGAAGGCGGTACAACACGGTTTCGACCGTGAATTACCGACTTTGGACGGTGAAAACATAAATTCTCACGGTAAAAGCCCGTGGAATTCACTTTTCCACGGTAAAAACTTGTTTTTAACGGTTTCTTCCCTTATTCACAGGCTCACCACGGAGAAGGAGAAGGAGGAAGGCGACGGGAGTGGCCAACAGTCCCCTTCCCTCAGCCCGCTGCATCCTGAGGATGCAAGGCTGTTGGAGTCGGGATCGGAGGGCTCCCCATCATCTGGCGGACCGGAAACGGCTGACGCTACCGTAGAATCTGTTGATTCCCCGGCGACAGAGGCTGTGGAAGGTCCGGAGTCTGCCCAGTCGACTCCGACCGGTGTCGGAGCCTTCTGGGGCAGATACCTGCAGTCTCCCTCCAGAGATACGGCTGCTACCACCATTCAGTCGGTGGCGGCGGTAGTTTTTCCGGATGGAGAGGCTGCAGAAGCGGGTGTTGATGGTGGGAAAGCGGCTACCGGTGAAGTAACCGCTAGTACCCCGGAACCCGGGTCTCCGGGTGTTCGAGACCTCCTAGATTGGTCTAGGGTGGTGGAGGACAGTGAGGACGTCTCCTTGGGAGCGTCCTTAGTCATTGACATGGAAATGGAGGTCGAAACCACCGTTGATTCGGTGGTTGACGCCTCAAGGCAGTGGCGGAGCCTTAACGCCTCTTCAGTGGGCTCTTCGGAGTCTGACGGGAGTAGTTCGGCCTCCGAGGGTAAACCGTCTGGGACGGGATCCCCCGGAGTTCTTCCCGCCGATCCAATGTTTTATAGGCCGTGGCTGTGTCCTTAGCCGAAGAAGAAGGCCGCTTGGATTGGTTGGATGAAGCTAGACGGGACATGGTCCAGAAAGGTGGCTTCCTGGTCGGAGACCATCGATGCTTCATCGGGAGTTTCCCACCGTGCAGGTAAAGAAGGATGGCGCAAAGAAGCGCAAGAAAAAGTCCGGAGCCGCACGGATCACTGCCAGAGCCAAGGCTCTCGCAAAGAAAGAGGCACTGCTCAAAGCTAAGGAGGAGGCGTTGAAAAAGTTCACGCCTGCTGTGGGGCTTCGTGCGGAGACTCTCGCCCGCCCTGACGGTTGTTCAGGGGCTGCTTGGCCAGAGAAGCCGGCTGCTAGATCGGGTCCGCCCGAGGCAGTAGCTGGCCCCTCCAGCTGGCGGTCGGACAACCCGAAGAGGGACCGGCGAGCGGAGAAGAAGGCTACCCAGCCTCCAGTACCCGCTCACGGTAAAACGGAAAAATCTGTGAGTGGTGGTGGTGGTAAGGGACAAAAGAGGTCCCACCCTCACACCCCACCAGTGGCTGAACGCTCTAGAGGCAAGAAGGCCAGGTCCTCCGGTCGAGGAAAGGCCTCCGAACCTCAGAAGCCAGAGAGCTTGGAAGACAAGCTCAAACGGCTTCAGGCTCAAGCAGCGAGCTTGCACCGACAGATCGCTCGTGCGGTCGGTGCAGGTGAGCGGCAGGAGTTTGAGCGCTGGGCTGCGGAGTTCCCTCCCCTGCAGGGAATGCCCGCCCGGAGTCCGCTCAAAATAGGAAAACCTCCTGTCGGTCGTGGTGTCCCGCCTATTGCGAGTGCCACGCCCATCGCTGGCCAGAAGCGAATCGCCGAGAGGGAGGCGATGCAGGCTTCCAGTGCACCAGCCCATGGTGTGGAAGCCAAAGCTACTGGTAGCAAGAGTCAGCCGACTCTTGCACCGAAGGAGAAGTCTCTCTTTCGGGATGGTCGAGGAAGATTTGTTTCCGGACAATCATCCTCGGCTGTCGCTTCGGCTAAGGGCACTTCTACGAAGAAGAGTACGGCTCCGGCCGGAAAACCTTCGAAGAAGGAGTCTGAGAAGGCGAAGGGGGCTAACACCCACCTAAGCCTGATCGGCCCAGTAAGTCGTCGGGGTCAGTTAAGTCTGACCCGACGCATGGTCAACCTTCCTCTCACGGGAAGAAAAAGAAAAAGAAGGACCATAAAAAGTCCAAGCGTGAGAGGAAGGGGAGTCCGACACCCTCCAGTAGTAGGCGCCAGGGAGCCGAAGGTGTCGTGGCGTAAAAGGAAGAGTCCCGGCATGCTCAGGCAAGCACGCCGGCCGGGAGTCAACCGGTCCATACCCGTCCCGTTGAGGCGGCATGGATGGATGGTAGGTCGATGCGCGACGTTTTGGTCGGCATGCCTCCATCCTCCCTGAATGTGGATGCGGTCTCGAACCTGCGGGTTCGAGCAGTGGGAACCCTGCACCGTGTGACTTTGCCCTCACCTAGGGGCGAAGGAACCTCGGTTGCAGGAGTCAGTGTTCCCACAAGACGTGACCCCGTGACCCCCAGTGGGGGTACACCCTTTTCTCCAGTCCATGGCGGCGGGGTATTTGATACCCTAGGACCTGAAACGTCAACCTCCCCTAGGCCTGAGGCCGAGGGACGGCGTATTGGTGCATTGTCCCCAAATTCAGATGCAGAGGTGTATCTGAATAACCAGCTTGGTCTCTGGCAGGACCAGCCGGGAATGGAGGGTTGCCAATACCACGGCTACTACCATCTGGATGAGCCACTTCCAGAGCCGTGGGTAGCAAGGCTACCGCCGTACAACATGCGCCATGTGGTGGCGTTTGGTTGTGGAGGTTTTCCGGTTGTAATGGTCGTAAATCCGGTCCAGCAAACGTTTGCTATTTTGGATGTGGTGGGGTACAAGACCGAGGGTGCGAGCCCGAGCCCGCGGTTGCCCTGGTAAATCTCCTAACAAGTCGGACTCTTCGCACGCGTCTGCAACTCCAGGATATTTCTATTGAGGAATTCCGAGCCCTGGAGGAAAGCTGTCTTAGGGGGACGGTCTTCGACACTGGTTTTGGGTGGCGTAACACCCAGATGTGCCTGTGGTGGGCACGTCGGTGGGCTGCGGAGTGGATGGGCTCCACTTTCGCAACACCGCCAGAGAAGCCGTCCGTACCTAAGAAGGTCAGGTTCGGAGAGCAATCCTGGCTGGCTTGACTGACATGTTCCCGAGACGGAACAGGGAAGTTGAAAGGATTGTGGCAACCTGGTCTGCTCCAATTTTAATTTTGGTGGAGCAGACGAATTTCCCTATGGTGGTCTGCCTGACAGCTACAGTAGGCTGTTGGGTCGGACGCCATTTTGGTGCCAGCAGACCTCTCACCATGAAGTCTATGGGTGAGAGGTCAGATGTGACCTCTGTTCCCTCTAGGTGGAGTTGCCTGGAGGTTTCCTGTGGCCTAGTCAACCACAGGATCTGGGCAGTTGGTTGTAGGCTTGTGATGAGACTAGACCTGTGGGTGGAGGTCTGAGTGACCTCCATTGTCCAGCATCGATTGGATCATCTTTTATTTTGCCTTGTATAAAGTGCCTTTGGGGCTGGTCAAGCGGACCAGCCCTTCTTTGTAAATATCCACTGTCATCTGAATCATCTTTTACATCGTAAGTGTATTAAACACTTTTAATTCTTCACTTACCTTGTGTCGTGTCAATTTCTTGGGGAGTACCGCGAGGGGGTGTGGGTTTCTGGTTTTGGGGAAACTCCACCGTCCTGCTACCGTCCTTTTTCGGCCGGTACTTGTGTCGGCTTGCGGTAGAACCGTTGTTGTACCGCAATATTCTCGGCGTGGCGGCGTGGTTCTCGTCCGTGTCTGTCGAGGGGGCTCCAGGGAGCCGACACTTCTCCAGAAACACCGTGTGAGAGACGGCTACGGGTACGGTCCCGTCCCCGTGAGGAGCCGGTTGTTGGTAAGTTTGACGGCAGTTTTGCGTTTTTGCTTACCGGGTATTGTAACGGTCCGGCGGGACGTTACATATGTGTTGATGTATATGTGCTTGACAATGCTTAAAGGGTTGCATGTGGACAAAAGTCCACATGCAACATTAAGCATTGTCAAGCACATATACATGTTCCTCTGCCATAGGCCTATTTGGCCTGATTGTAATTGTAACCGACTTTCTCAGTCCAAGCATCTTGAATTGTTATTGTACAACATGGGTTTTGCAACTGGCAGGAAGACTTGTCTCGTCAGCTGGGCCTATAACATGTGTAGTTACTTCCTTTTTCACTAGTCTGTCTTGCTTAATTTTTTTCAAAAGGTGTGGGTACTTCTTTGGTTTTGCTTTGTTCTTAATAATAGCAGCTTTCTTTGTTACTACTACTTCTTCTGGTTTGGACTTTTTGGCATCGCTCATTCTTGCAATCGACATAGATGCCTCCTTTGTAGTGGTATCTTCCAGTCCTTTTCTTTGTAGATGGTATGGATCTGGAATCTACTCTCAAAGTCTGCTTTATGCTTGAGAGAATCCTTCTTCAACTGCACCATAGCACAACTCTGCTTAAACATCGTCGATTCCATTTATTGTAATGCATTTTGGCATGGGCTCATCAGACCTGGAGACATCTCTGCTTTGTGGACTGCAGCCCATGATGGCCACTGCCCAAATTAAATGGCCGACTTGACCATTTAATACCTCCAGGCAACTCCATCTGGAGGGGGACCGTGGTCACAACTGACCTCTCACCCATTGACTTCAATGGTGAGATGTCTGCTGGCACTAATATGGCATCTGCCAGCCAGGCAGATGCCATACTACACGCAGCCTCACAGACCACCATCAGGAACTCATCTACTCCTTCAAAAGGAGGAGACTAATTCCTAATGGTGGTCTGTGAGGTTGCATACGGAGCATAAGGAGCTAAACCAGGTTGTCACAGTTCCGACCAAGTTAAGATGGGCAACGAGTAAATGTTTTCAGGTCCTCAAGGTGGAAGTAGGCAATAGAAGGTAAGTAGGTAGGTAGGTCTTCAAAGAGTGTCTTAAGTTTGGTAGAAATCTGAAGCCTGAAAAGGTGTGACAGCTCCGAGAGTTCATACTGGCAGGCCGACATCATTTTGCATTCGACTATACAGGGTTGAGTGAAACCTCTTTGGTGAAACATACAATTGATACTGGTGGGCTACCTCTAGTGCAGGAAGGTTTAAATCAAACTGCTCCAGTGGCACAAGCAGTTTAAAAATGAGGTGAAACAGGGGTGATTCTATCTTGATTGTGAAACAAGAAAAATGGCAGCTTTTGTTTTTGAGTGAAACTACTAGAAACTGAATGCCCAGACTAAGCTACACCAGTATCCATTACTTTGGACTGATGATGGTCTCAATTCGCTTTCCAGGGTAAAGTGTTTTGGAACCTTGGATCTGGCTAGTGGTTATTGGCAGATCTGGATGGTGAAGGCAGAGGGGTAAACGACTCATACCTGCCCCTCCCTTTTTCTACATTTAAAACCCAAGTGGCAGATTAATACCTTTTAGGACCATGGTCACTTGGACCTGGTTACACCTCGTAGGTGTACACAGGTCCAAGGTATAAAAGGACCATGCTCCTCTTTGTTCTTGGTCCACTCTTTTGCTTTGCTATTATAATACGTTGATTACTATATCCGTATCACATAATGGGCATGTGGACAAACCATTAATATCAAATATTCATTCTTGTAATGTTAATGTTTCTAGCCAAGAATGAATAAAAGTGTTTACAATATAAAACTGCATTGTCTACTGTGTGACGACCCAGTTTTGCTCCTTTAATGAGAAGGAGCAGACTAAATCCTGATGTTGTCTGCTAGACTGCTATAGTAGGCAGCCCCGTAGACGACATGAACCCCAGCCTGGTCACTGTCAGCCTCCAGGTGGAGCAGCCTGGGGGTGTACTTAATGGCAAACCAGCCATTAAGGAGGGGGGTGTAGTGAGACTGAGGAATGAGAAGATGGAGCTTGTTCCTGCTGGAGGCCAAGATGGCCTCCAGATCATCAATTCTCATCTCTTTGTTTGCTGTTTGTGTGCTTTGGGTTTTTTCTGCTGAACTTTTTGTTCAGCAGATACTCGTATATTTATATAATCATTCACTAAGTAAGTGTATATTAAATATTATATTACTAGTGGGGTAATCCGTCATAAATGACGGGAGCCAAATTCACAGGCAATTGTGTCCTGCCTTAGAATTTTTTTTTCCTCTGCCCTTTAATGATGTCAGACCAAGTAACAAACCAATCAGAAATTGATAACATTCATAAAACAGCTGAGCAAAAGAAATTCTAATGCTGAGCACAATTGCCTGTGATAAACTGTAGTTTAATTTTGCTGCTATTATCCCCTCCTTTTTTATATTTGAAAGAGAAAATGAGCTTTTCATTTTCTCTGGTGTGCTCATGCGCGTCGTTTGTTCCTTTTTTACTGCTTTCATTTCAATTTCAGCCACCCCTCCCACTTTTTTTCAACCCTCCACGTTTCTCTCTCTCTCTTTCTCTCTCTCTCCCACTTCTACACTTTCCAACCTTTTCCCCTCTCCAATTTAATATCATGGGGTTCTTGGATGGGAAGGGTGCAACATATAGTTGACCTTGAAAAAAAAAGCTGTTGATTTCTTCATTTATTTAAATTTATATAAATTCCGACATGCTTCAATGTTTTTGTACAGTTACTCCACACACACACACATACACACATACACAGACCTGGGATATTATATATATAATAATATTTCTACACTGTGGTCCTGTCACCTTGTTTTGTGGGGAAGTCACCGAGGTGAGGGTGGGGTTCATGGTTAGGAGTCCCCGTGTCTTCACCGTCCTATTTTCATCTTTAGGCCGATACTTTATGCACCAATTTCATGGTGGAACCATCTAGAGTTCACTGTGGGTTTATCGTCGTGGGTTGAAGGTCATCTGACTGTCGACATTCAGCGGAGCAGACTCGTGTTGGCCGGGCCACCCTGGACACGGCGGTGCAAAAAGGCTGCAACCCTGTCCCTGAAAAGTTTCGGTCTGGGTAAGTTGAAGGAAATTTCTCAGGGTATTGTAACCGGGCCAGCCGGGTTGTTTCAATTGGTGGAGGAGCTGGGCAGCTTTACCCAAGCCCACTTGCATTTTTGGAAGACCATAAAAGCTGTTTTTGAATTTGAATTTGAACTTGAAAAATTACTCTGCAAGCAGCCATAAAGGCCTATGGCAGAGGGACAAGAGTCCAAGTGCAGCATAGAAAATGCATTGTCAAAACCAGAAAATATAAACCCCTATTGATATAAACCCAACAACAATTTCAATATTTTTTAATGCTGCAAATATATGCATTGTCAAAACAAAACAAAATTATGACTCCCATAAAATACGTTTTTCCTGCACAAAATCCCCAGCAAGCGAGTTTCATTGTCGAATCGCCCTATGGACAAATGACCAGTAATAAAAATCTGTTCGTGCAAAAATCTTTCCAACTTTGTTAGAGTGGTCACCCCTACCCAAATATAATGCCCTGCAAAGTTTACTTGAAGTAGGTTTAGGGCAAAAGCCTTCTAGCATTCGATTAAAGATATTAAGACTAAAATCTGAATATCTTGCAAGTAAACTATACCAACCAAGCTCTAAAAGCATTTTAGTTACACTGTCAGCTTATCCATATTTACCACAAACAAACCTAGCAGCCCTGCATTGGACCATTTCTATAGAACCACCTTTCTATTACACCACTGGCGGGTGTGAACTTTGTCCACGGTACAGTGGAGAAAAACAGGTTTGACCGTTGGTTGCTGGTTGCTTGGTTGCTCTTTCATCCGTTATGATGGACGGAAGGATATGATGCCTTTTCTCTGGCAGTTCGAAGCAAAGGCTCGAGCTCAGCGCTGGACAGATAAGGCCAAATGCAGTTACTTTACGTATCTGCTGGATGGGCCCGCTGAAGAGTATTACGCCAGCTTGGTGGATGTTCAGCCGGACCTGTCCTGGCCTGAGCTCAGATGGGTGTTGCTTCACCGGTTTCGAATCAAGAATCAGACTCAGGCCTATTTTGACCGTTTCGAAGCCATGATGCAGGGGCCCGCTGAGTCGCTTGTCATTCCACCGGCGCTTTATTGAGCTGGCGGTACGGGTTTCTTTTAAAGAGGACGAGTCTTGACAACTCCTTTGTTTTACGAAGAAACTTCAGCCCACGAACGAACAGAGCATGACTTTACCGCCGAAGGAATGTTGGTCGAGGCCGATATGCTCACGGTGGGAGAATTTCCTGCCTGTACCTCGATGGTACTGTAACGACCCGACTTGGTCGCTACAATACCTACGGCAAATTCTGAACAACTTACCGTCGCTTGACCTCCTTGGGACGGGTCGAAGCGCTGGCCAGCCCTCCTCTTGTACCCGTCCGTGTCCACGGGTAGCGCCGGACGGAAGTCGTCTCCCTCGTCGCACGTCGACGGACGAAAGACCGCCGAACAAGACGAGGAACCCACGGTAGATCCCCGATGGATCCTACCGCGGAACCGCGCGCGAAGCACCGGACGACATGCTGGAAAACATGGCGGAACAGGACGGTGATGGTGACGGCGTTTCCCCACACCGGAACCCCCACCTTCCCCACGGTAACTTCCCCAGTAATATTAAAGAAATAATATGACACGGACACAGTGGTTGGAGAGAGTGAAAATAAACAGTAATTTATTCACAAGGAATATATAAAAACACTCACTGTATAAATGGGCAATATCTGCTGGTAAATTCTACCAGCAGAGAGCCAACAAGAGATGCAAATAGATGATTCTCCTGGCTAATCCCTGCCAGGAGAAGAGGTTAATGACCTCCTTACACAAAGGCAACAAAGAGATGAATGGTGGCCATCTTGGCCACCTGCTGAATGATGAGAGCATACACCTATCTTCACACATCAAGGGTTTCACTTCCACTGTCTAGTATACAATGGCCACTGCCATTATATACACCCCCAGGCTGCTCCACCTGGGGGAGGACAGGGACCCTTGCTGGCCATTTTGTCGTCTGCTTGGCAATCAATTTAGCAAGTGCCTAGCAGACGACATGGGATTTAGTTCTGCACCAAAAAGGAGCAGAACTGGGTCGTCACAGTACCAGAGACAAAGACTTTGGTCAGGGCCTTCAGTGCTGTGACACAGCCCACAGGCTCTGCTAGGTCTTCCTCCAACTCTTCGGGTGTGAAGGCAACTGTGCCGTCCAAATCGAACGGTGTGACTGCCAAGACCAAAGGGAAGAAGGGTAAAAAGACTGAACAGCAGAGTCAGGGTGGAAATAAGTCTACAGCAGCAACATCGGGGTCCGGCCAAACAGCTGGAGGTGGAGGTCTTACTTGTAGGCAACCAGGTCCATGCTTTAGGTGTAACCAGATAGGTCACCTTAAGAAGGGCTGTCTAAAGGCTGCAGCCCAAAGAAGGTTGCGAGGGTAACACCGAGCGAGTGCCAAAACCAGATAGAAGAAGGGTAAAAAGACTGGATGGCAGAGTCAGGGTGGAATTAAGTCCACAGCAGCACTTTCTGGGTTCAGCCAAACAGCTGGAGGTGGATGTCCTGCTAGTAAGCAACCTGGGGAAACACCGGGGCTGGGGAACACCGGGCAAAAGCCAGGTGGTGCGGTAAAGCTGGGTTTAGCACCCATTGTACTACAGGGCTGAGAGTATCTGGCCACCGTAATTGATGATCAGATGTTCTATCTACCCGTGGCATGTGACGAAAGTTGGCCTTCATTAAACCACCACCGGTCACTGCAGAACTGAGTTGCAGTCGACTTTTAATGCTTAAAAACATGTTTTACAAGGTTTGGACGGTCCAAACAGATGTTTGGCCAGTGCCGACCTTGCTGCTCCCATAGGAAGTAGTTGTTACTGTTGTTCACGGTACCGTTACCGTTTGTTACCATTTGCACGGTTAGAACGGGATTTAGCATGGTGAAAGTTCGTGGAAATCACTGCCCACCGTGATAAACCAAATTCTTACGGTAATCTTTGGTTATTTTCAGAATACCACAGCAGAGAAGGAAGGAATCGACAGTGGGAGCAGTCTCTCAGTCCGTTGCATCCAGAAGATGCTGGACTATTGGATTTGGATCCTGGGTGTTCTCGGACTCTATTGGGCTGGTCGTAGCAGACCTCGTCGATGGAGGACCTTTGGGTTCACTGTATGTAGGAGACACTATGGTAGCTCAGGCATCCCCACCGACTCCACTTTATTTTGCGTCCGTGTGGGGATGGTTGACACCGAATCACACCATGGCATCACTGAAGGCAATCTTTCAGTTGGGAGTCATTTTGATTCCTATGGTTGGTGAGCCAGTGGGCTCAAGTACGCCCATCAAAAAGGTGGCCACCTGTGTGGAGGTTGCCTCAATGGCGAAACTTGATGCTCTGGTGGACCAAAGCCGGCTAGAATTGGCTAGCCTGGTGGAGGAAAGCAGGGATGTCTCTTTGTGAGGCACCCTTGTCATAGAAACGGAGGCAGGGATAGACACCACTGAGGATTCAGTGATGCCTGTCTCTAGGCAGTGGAGAGGCCATTTTATCATCTTTTCAGATGGCTCTTCAGGGTCTGAAGAGAGATGACAGGCCTCCACGGGTAAACGGTTGGTGACCAGATCACGTGAGAGTACTCCCACCGCTCAAGGAAGTCCAATTAGGTCAACCCTTTCGGAAAAGGCGGAAGAGGACTGACTTGATCTCCTTCATGAAAGCCAAAAGTACCAGACGCTGTCAGATGGTTATCTGATGACTGATGGGAAATGCTATCATATGGGGGTACACTTACCAGCAGTACCATAAGGACAGTTCAAAAACCAAATAGCGATGTTTACGCTGGCAGTCTGACTTCTGCCTGAGTCCCTGACTCATCCTGAGGGAGCCGTGGGCTGCCTGGCCTGTCACCCAGCCACCTGTCATAGGTCCGAACATGGCGATGACTGGTTGTTTGGGTTGGCAATCTGGGACTCCCAAGAGGGACCGACGTGCAGAATAGAAGGACAACCAGCCTTCTCCTCCCACTCCGAGGAAGAGCACTCCAGTAAGTGGTGGTGCTGGTCAGGAACAAAAATGTTCCCGCCCCTTCACCCCACCAGTGGCTAGTTGTCCATTAGAGAAAAAGGCTAAGACCTCTCGTGGCAGTCCAGCCCGCTTCCCCAAAGGCAAATGTAGCCAGGAGGACCACTTGTGGTACCACTAGGCACAAGAGGCAAAGTTCCAAGGCCAGGTAAAAAGGGCAGAATGCCAACAAGAGTTCGAGCTCCAGACCACTCAGTTTCCGTCCCTGCAGGAAGCTGAAGTAAGGAATCTGCTCATTACAGGGGATGCTCCTGTTGAAAGTGGTGTCACTCCAGTTCCGAGGTATCGCCCGAAGGGGGCGATACAAGCTGCCAAGGCAGCAGCCCAAGGTGTAGCAGTTAAACCTGTTCGTGGGAAGAGTCAGCCGACCCTTGCACCGGTGAAGTAGAATCTTCCCCGGGATGATCGAGGACATTTCGTGGTGACCCGGCCATCCTCGACCATCAGTTCGGATACCGGAGCCAGTTCAAAGGCGAGTACAGCTTCAGTTAAAAAGCCTACGGATGGCAAGTCCAGTCATTCCAAGGGGGCTAACGACCCTGGGAGGTCTGACTGGCCGGTAATTTTTTGAGCTCCGGTGCATTCAGCTCAAAGCACGGTGAACCTTCTCATAAAAAGAAAAACAAGGGCAAGAAGTCCAAGCATGGGAAAAATGACGGTATGCAGATTTCCGCCCAAGGGTCCCAGGGGACTGGTGGCAGAATTATCAGAATAGAGGAGGAGGAGTCCCGACACATGATAGGCATGTCGGCCAGAAAAAACTGGACTATGTTGTTCTTGGCATGCCTCCATCCTTCCCGCAGGTGGTCACAGTACCGAACTTATTGGTTCGGTTGGTTGGAACTCTCCACCAGGCCAACTCGCCTTTACCTAATGGTGGGGGCAGCCTGGTGGAGGCAAGTAGTGTTTTAATTAAACGTGGTCCCGTGCCTTCTGTAGGAAGGCACGATAGGGTCTTTGAGCCCCTAGGACCGGACGAAAGTTCCAGGTCTTTCCAGCCCGAGGGTGAGGGTCGACACTTTGGAGTCATGCCTCTGTATTCAGGAGAAGAGGTCTTTCTGAATAACCAACTTGGTCTATGGCAGGACCTGCCAGGAATGAAGGGGTTCCAGTACCAGGGGTACTATCATTTGGGAGAGCCATGTACGGTGGCCAGGTACTTTTGACCCTCCAGCCACACCGGCGCTAAGCCTGGAGTTGGCTGGAGCTTCTGGCTTGCACCAGGCTTCACTACAGCAACATGTCCCTTTGCCGCAGCATCAGGACAGTCCCATCTCAGGTGCCCCATTTGGTTGCACCCAAAACACGGGCCAACTCGCCGAAGTGAACCTCCTGATCCACGGTCCGTACCACAAGGTGTTGCCGCCGGCTGACCTCCACCAGAGCCTGCCGTCTTCTTTTTGCCTCCGGTCTTGGCTCCTGCTTTGTCCGACTTGGACGGTGCAGCAGCCTTCACACCCGTTTGGCTCGAATATGAAGCCTTGGCAGAGCTCTCAGAGGTAGCCGTGGTTCCGGAGGACAAAGCGCTAGCCCTGTCCTGAGGAGCCCCTCTGGTACGGTTAGGTAATTTACCTGTTAGAAGCAAATCGGCTTCCACCAGCCGTGCCTTTCTGGCATATGCTTCCACCGTACCGGCCTTACAACCGATCAATTGATCAGTGATGGCCGTCAGGAGTTTCCGTTTGAAGCGAATGAGACGACAGCTCTCGTCTTCGCCCGGAGACACTCGGTCGGACAGTTCCAAGAACCGCCAGTAGAATGCCTGCACAGACTCGATAGCCCCCTGTTTCATTGACTCGAATTCGCCGAAACAGAGGCGAGCCTGGTTACTGGTGCTGAAGCGGCTACGCATAGCATCCTTCAGCTCAGTCCAGGTCAGGTCAGGAAGAGTTTCCACCAAAGTGGCGTAATATTCTTCCGCCGGACCGTCCAGCAGAAACGTGAAGAAACTGCATCAGGACTCGTCTGTCCAGTGCTAAGCTCGGGCTTTCGCTTCGAACTTGCGGAGAAAAGGCGACAAGTCCTCTCTGCCGTCGTAACGAGCAAATGAGTGAACCGGGTTAACGAACCCGAACGCCTGAACCTCCGCTGGAGCGGGCGTCCATGCAGCGGCGCTAACCCTGCGAGGCTGCCTGCTCCGGTTCCCCGAAACGTCAGACTTGGACTCAGCTTCCGAAGGTATCACCAAGTGAACTCTCGGCTGCTGTCCGGGTGCGGGAGGAGCTCCCCGGCCAATCCCCCTAGGAGATGGCCTGGGTGCCTCCCGAGAAGGTTCCCGCCTGGCTTGCACCAGCGGTACCTCCTCCCGTGCGCTTTCACGCACAGGCGACAGTGAACACTCCGGCACCTCTCTCGGTTCGACCGCCGAACGAGACAGCCGTCCTTCCAACCGAAGGACATCTATCCCGTAAGCGATCTCCCTGAGTTGCCGCTCAGTGAGCGTTACCAAAAAGGCCCGGCCCTCCCGTGCAGTATCATCGGGAATCACCACCCGGTCCCAAAGGGGCTGTCCGCTCCATCCAACCGGACGAGCGGCGGTGGAAGCCTGTACAATCGGCCGCGACTGATCGTCATCCCCGATGAGATCACCATCGGATCCACTGTCTTCCAACGGGTATTCTCCTGGACGAATGTCACTGCGGCATTTCCGCACAGTGACCCATTCATCCGGGAAATCCCCATCCAAGCTACCGCCTTGTCCGCCTGTCACCAGGAGGACTCCGCCTTCCGCCCCCTCAAGGGGACGGTCGACTACGCGGCCGCGTAACTCCAAACCCACATCTGCACCAAGTTCCCGACCTCCCGTCGGTACTTTTGGGGCTAGCTCCATTTTTTACCATAAATGAACGGTAAAATCTGGACAAAGCCACCAGATAGCGGATTCCCACCGTCGAAAACGGTAAATTCACGGTCAAAAGTCCGTAAAATACCGTAACGAACGGATGGAACCGTGCGAAACCGCGGTATCACGGACAAAAGTATGTGTCTTACGGTAAGGTACGGTCAGAGTTTTACTCCTACCGGTTTCTACCGCGGTCCCACGGACAAATGTTCGCACCCCACGGTGTACTTCACGGTACAAAGACTTTTACCACTTTCTACCGTGGTTCCACGGACCAAAGTCCGCACCCCACGGTGTAATTGCCGTAAAAACCTCTCCAACCACTTTCCACCACGGTACAACGGACAACCGTCCGAAACCCACGGTGAAATTACGGTTCACAAGGTTTGTGAGGTTCACCAACGGTTTCTGTCGCCGTCCCACGGACCAAAGTCTGTGCCCAGCAGCGTACTACCGTCGCAAAGTGATTTGACCGTCGAAACGGTCAAATCCACTGTTCAAAACCATGCAAGAGGATGGGTACGAGTACCCGGCGCCTCCACCAATTGTAACGACCCGACTGGTCTGTCACAATACCACGGGCAGACTTTCGTACTGTCAAAAAAACTTTACCAAAACTTACCCGGCACCAGACTCCAAACGGGGACGGGATCGCACCCGTAGCCGCCTCTGCATGGTGAACGTTGGGTAACGTCGGCTCCCGGAGTCTCCCTCGCCGGACACGACGGTCGATCCGCCGCCACAACGAGAATATCGCGATGGAACCCTTTCCACCGCGAGCCGACGTAAGCACCGGCCGACAATAGGCCGGAAAGAGATGGTGGAATCCCGTAGAATCCTCACCCTCCCCGCGGTACTCCCCAATAAGGCACACAACACAGATGTAAGTAAAATTAAAAAGGAATATATTTATTCACTTACAGTATAAAATGATATGCAGTGGTTAGATGTAACTTCACACAACTTGGATGGTTAAACCCAACCAGCCAAGCCCCCATGAAGAACACCCCAAAAGGCAACACAAAAGAAAAGATCCAAAACAATCCAAACAAAGGATAATGGAGGCCACCCTGGCCTCCAGCATGGACGATCCACTCCAGTCAATTGCCTACAACACACTGCCCAGATTCAATGGCTGACCAAGCCAAAGAAACCTCCAGGCAACTCCACCTGGAGGGGACAGTGGTCACTTCTGACCTCTCACCCATTGACTTAAATGGTGAGAGGTTTGCTGGCACCAAAATGGCGTCCGACCCAACAGCCTACTATATGCTGCCAGGCAGATCACCATAGGGAGTTCGTCTGCTCAATCAAAAATTTGATTGAGCAGACCAGGTTGCCACAGGTATATACATAAAATTACTGTAATATTTAAATGACTATGATATAAATAGTTACATATTTTATTATAACCTTAAAATTCATTAATAATGATAAAATTAAGTACAACATTTTAAAATTTGATTTTTTTTTTATGACATCAGTGGGATTTCTTAAGAATGTCCAAATTATCCCAGGACGTCTTGGACTTATTGTGGACATAACAGGACGTCCTGTGGATATTGTGTGCTGTGTGGGTCATGATGTTCTTCTCCGGGATTTCCAACACGCCCGGAGTCATGATGACTCCATTCCTTTCAAAAACCTGCTAGTGAACATGTACTAATAGCATTTCACCAGCATCAGGACATTGGTCACATCTGAATTTTACAACTCTCTCCTCCCTAGGTCCTAGTTGAACTCAGTAAAGTAGGCACAAAGGTAGAGTTTGTACAGTTTTACAGGTTATACAGGATACATTACAATACATAGGACATGTTTCACAGGATAATCGTTCTTTTTGCAGGCTTCTTAAGTGTCCAAGGAGGTCCTGTTGTTTGTTTTGTTCTTTTCCTCTTTGCATTAATTTTCGGAGGGTTGGCCAGTTCCTTGCTGGTTGAGGCCCCCTCATTTACTTTAATCTCGTTTCGAAAAGTCTCAGTGCTTTCTTTCGGTGATGCATTTGTCGTGGTTTACTCCATCGGTTTCATTACAGCTGACCGTCTTACCTCGAAAACATCTCTGTAAAACCAGATCCTCTTTCTGGTCATGTCTACCAGGAGTCGAAAGGCTCGGCCTAAGTCTCTCCCCAGTAGAGCTTCATCTTTACCTTTAATTATCAGCATCTTTGTACAGTATATACTATCTTCTTAAACAACTCAATTTTTACCAACCACAATTCAAGATCCGCCAGCTGCTTGCAGCATGCATGATTTTTTCTCTTTCTCGATCCAAAGTCCTAGAGCGGTGGCCATTCGTTCGCTCAACACGCTAACATCAGCTCCAGAATCGACCATCATTTTAATCAATTTTCCATTTATCGTCACAACCAACAGAGAACGTCCTGTGGATCGTAGCCTTGACTGAATATCTAGGGCTCCATCTGTTTCCATTTTCACTGATTCAGATGGGGCTCCATTCACTACTGAATTAGTTTTTGCTTTTGAAATCTTTGATCCTGGTGCAACGTTGGCCACCGAGGAATCAATTTCTCGTTTTTCGTTTTTCAATTCTTCTATTTTATGGCTTGTTAAAGAATTTTTCTCATTTGTTTTAGTTGTCAATTTGGGTAGAACTTTATCCAGTGGCAAATTGGCATCTGGGTTTGTTGTGGTCTTACAATTGGCTGCAAAGATGACAAGGGATTCATGAAAGTATTCTACCGCATCTATCATTGTAGGACTAATGGCTGACCCCATACCAGTTTTGGTCGCAACCTTTGCACCTGGTCGGAACTTGGTGTGTGATGACTCCACCAGCTCCCAATGTGGGTCCTTCCATCACAACATGCCTTAATACTGTTCACTGATTCCTACATCGCTCCCCTTGTGCACTTTCTTGTAAACCATTCTTTCTTGTCATTGGCAGTCCGACTCTTGGTACATCATCTGCCCAATCTAGTTTTACTGATTGGGAGACGCATCGGAGTTACGGATCCAAATTCTCTGTCTGTGTACTTGCATTTCTGTTAGATTTGCGGTCATATTAGGCCGATAGTCTGAAATTGCAGCAATCGGCTCTTCTGTAAGAGAGGTTTCCGAAGAGGTAGTTTCTTCTTCCTCCTCTTCTTATTCACCCTCCTCATTTTTGTCTTGTCCCTGTGTAAGCACATCCCGTAGTTGTCGAATAGCATTTTTTTATCAATCCTAGGATTAACCAGACAGTTTATCATCAAATGTCCAGGCTTGTGGCAGTTTAAACGAGTTTCGGGTTCCTGACCTGTTCTCTTTTCCTGGAGCCCGCTCCAGTAGTGGCTTTTTCTGTTGTCCCTGCCCATCAGGCCTTCTTGTGTCATTCTTTCTCAATCGTGTCTGTGGTGGCTTGCCAGCTTGCTTCTGTCCAGATTGGGTTCCAGAAAATTTGGTAGCTCCCATCTTGTTCCATGTCTGTTGGTTTTTTGGTCATGACTTAATGGTCATCTTCCCTGTCAGAACCAAGTCTTTCTTAATCCAAACGGCTCGTTTGCAAAATCCTTGAGGTCATCGGGGAATCCCTACAAGTTTCTGCCAATTCTGATCGCATGCCTCATTGCAGTTGCGAGATCTTTACACTGTTCATTGAATGTGGGTCAGCCTTGTCACATAGATCTAGGTGTTGCCAGGCAAACTTGGTGAATGTCTCATCATCTGTTTGTTTCATTCTCTCGAGCTCGTCGACATATCTTCGTCCATGGTCACTAGTGGCGAATTTATTGAGCATTCTTGCTCATCATACTCCCCAGGATAAGTTGGCTCGTTCCAACATCAATCAATTTAAAAATTTTAGTGCAAAGTTCTCAATAAAACTCGAGAAGTAGCTGCACTTTTCTGCATCTGACCAGCGATAGACAATAGCCTTAGCTTCTAATCGCTACATTGTAGTCATGTAGATCTTCAGTTCCATCAAATTTCTTGAACCCCTGCATGGGGAGCCAGGATCTGCACTGTCATGCATTGGTAAAGGGGGTGCTGGACTCCATGCAGATCCTGGTCCATTACTAGCATATTTCAAAAAACCCAGTGTCTATAACCTCCCAGGTTGTCACATGAGGATCCCTCCCAGCATCCCTTGGTGACTGCCCTTTTCTACTATTGTTGTGGCTCTTAGAAGGCTTGCAGCAGGTTGTACAGGGGCATTTGAGATTATCCCCACAATTGGCCTGCATATCAGATCAAGCAGCATCAGTCTTTGCTCAGCGGGATAATGGGTGAGAAGTTGCTCAACTGCCATGGCACTCCCAGTCAGGACTCCCAGAGGAAAAAATAAATTGGAGCAGAATCACTAATCTTCCAGTTACTTGCCCCCTCTGGTCCTCCCTTCCATGTTCCTCAGTGGTGTTGCTGCTAAATTCCATAACTTGAGAGTTCTTGGGTACACAAACACACACACACACACACACACACACACACACACACACACACACACACTGTTTTGCCCAGTTCAATCTTGGGTAGTCTTTGATGAACTACCCGACACCTCCACCACGTGCAAGCTAGCTCCTCCTCCGGGTCTAATGATGAAACTGTTTTGTTTAGGATCGTCTGCTGCTGTATCAGACGAATTTCTCGTTCCGATCTCTTTTTGACGAAGGACGAAGCCTAGACCGACCACCTGATGCACTTGCTATTGCCTCACTTCTTAGGGGTAGACATCTTTTTTAGGGACTCAGCCCAAGAATTAAAAGAAACATCCATTTCCCTTGTAGGCATACAGGTAAATACAGGCTATTTTTTCTGGTGAGAAGTGCCTTTCACGAAACACTTCTCCACTTATTGTTAAACACATAATAAAAATGATAATTCCAGATTGGGCACTTGCATAGTGTCTCACAACAAAATGTACAACAGGAACGTCCAAGAGTGTTTTGGTGTCCGGCTTTTAAATATGATTTCATTTTGAAATCATGTAACCATAGGCCACCAATAAGCTTTTGGGTTACAATTCAAATTCTAATGAGATGCAAATTGACAACAGAAACCCCTAACATTGAGCCTATGGGACCACCTGGGGTCAAAACCCATTTCATTTTGTATAAACTCAATGTTAAAGTTACAACAGTAAATCATGACAATGCAGCTCTATGGAGGATCCAAAAAGGTCTTTTAAGCCTAACCATACTGTAACAACCCGACTGGGCCGTTACAATGCCCACGGTAAATCTCGCTAACTTACCGCCGTTGAACCTCCTTGAGACGAGACCCAAGCGCAGGCCAGCCCTCCTCTTGTACCCGGCCTTGTCCACGGGTAGCGCCGGACGGAGGTTCCCATGCCGCAAGTCCACGGACGAGTGGCCACCAAACAAGACGTAGAATCCACGGTAAATCCCCAATGGATCTTACCGTGGATAAACCACGCGCGAAGCACCGGCCGACAAGACGATAGACATGCCGGACAGGACGGTGGCGGTGACGGTGAAAACCCACCGGAAACCCCCACCCTCCCAGCGGTAACTTCCCCGATACTTATTGTAGAAATATAGACACGGACACAGTGGTTAAGAGAGTGAAAATAACGATATAATTTATTCAATATAAATTATAAAACACTCACTAATTGAATAGATGAATCTCCTGGCTAATTCCATCCAGGAGGAGAGGTTATTAACCTCCACACATAAAGTAGACAAAGAGATGAATGGTGGCCATCTTGGCCACCTGATGATTGAAAAGCAACACAGCATAAGGGTGAACTTTCCACTGCCCAGATATAATGGCCGCCGCCATATATATCACCCCCAGACTGCTCCACCTGGGGGAAGACAGGAACCCTTGCTGGCCATTTTGTCGTCTGCCTGGCAACCAATTTACAAGTGCCTAGCAGACGACATGAGAATTTAGTTCTGCTCCAAAAGGAGCAGAACTGGGTTGTCACAATCCTCTCAACTTCTCTGATCCGCCCCGGGATCAGGTCGGCCAAGCCAGCAAGGATTGCGCCCATGACCTCCACTCAGTTTCAGACTGATTTTTTTGGTGGTGGATTCATCGGAGCTACCATCCACTCCGACATCCACCGACGTATCCACCACGAACACATCCGGGTGTTTCTCCACCCGAGACCGATATCGAAATCAGTCATCCTGAGTCTTGACACCTCCTGCTGTCGAAACTCTTCGACGGCAAGTGTGTCAAGCTGTGGACTTTGACGAAGAGTCCGACTTGTCAGAAGGTCTACGAGGGCGGCCGCGGGATCGGACACGCTACCTCGTAGAGAGTGAGTTATAAATTCCCCCACCATTCCTTCCAAGTCGCAGCCAAGGAGACGCTGGACGTATGGGGCCGCGAGCTGGGCTACACGTACTAGTCCAGCTCCTGTCTCCACCACGTCTAAAACAGCAAAGCATCTCCTTACCGGGTTGACGACCAGCAACACCAGATAGTCCGTACTGCCAAATGCCAGCACATATTGCATGGCAAATGACGGCAACAATGGCGTCCACGGAACTGGGAGTGGCTCCCCCAGGCGATAATATTCGTGGAATTGGTACCCCTCCATTCCCGGCTGGTCCTGCCACAGACCAAGCCGGTTATTCAGAAAGACCTCTCCTTCTGAATACGGAGGCTCCGCACCAAAGTGTCGACCCTCGCCCTCGGGCTCGGGAGACTTGGCTCTTTCTTCCGGTCTTAGGGCCACAAAGACCCCATCATCGGGACCCGGAAAAAAGGGTGTCCTTCCTACGGAAGGCACGGGACCACGTTTGGCGGGAACGTCATTTTTCCTCGCCGGGCTGCCCCCACTGCTAGGTAACAGTGAGCTGACCCGGTGGAGAGTTCCCACCGACCGAACTAATAAGTTCGGTACCACCACCATCTTCGGGGAGGATGAAGGTATACCGAGAACAACGTCTCGCATTGACCTATCATCCATCTGCGCCGTCTTACTCTGACGGGTATGGTGCGGTTGGCTCCCGGCCGACACGGTCGCACCGTGTTGGGACTCCTCCTCCTCTGTTCCAATACTTCCACCACCACCAGTCCCCTGGGACCCACAGGTGGAAGCTTTCGGACCTCCCTTCTTCTCATGATGGGCCTTCTTGCCCTTCTTTTTCTTCTTCTTTTTTTTTTCTTCTCATGAGAAGAAGGTTGACCGGGTTGGGAGCTAGACGCACCGAAGCTCACAGACTTACCGGGCTGGTCAGTCTTAGGAGAGTGGTTAGCCCCCTTCGATTGACCGGACTTACTAGTCGCAGACTTTCCAGCCGAAGCTGTACTAGTCTTTGAACTAGCTCCCGTAGCCGAACCGAAGGTCGAGGACGTTCGTGTCGCCACGAAGCGTCCTTTTCTATCCCGGGGAAGATTTCTCTTTTCCGGGGCAAGGGTCGGCTGACCCTTGCCACCAACAGGTTTAACTGCCGCACCCTGGTGAGGTGCCTTGGCAGCTTGTACCACCCCCCTTTGGGCAAAACGCTGTTGGCCAGCGGCCGTGGTGGCACTCGGAATAGAAGTGGCACCAACTCCGACAGGAGGTTCCCCTGTACTGAGCTGATCCCGGCATCAGCTTCCCGAAGGGGCGGTAACTGAGAGGCCTGGAGCTCAAACTCTCGTCGGCGTGCAGCCTTCTTGTCCCGCAGGACAAGGGCAGCACATCTGGCCGCTTGTGCCTGGTGGTACCGCAAGTGGTCCTCCTGGCTCCACTTTCCTTTGGGAAAGCCGGCCGGACCTCCACGAGAGGTCTTAGCCTTCTTTCCCACCGGATTACTGGACAAAGGTGGGGTGAAGGGGCGGGGACATTTCTGTCCCTGACCACCACCACCACTGGCATGAGTGTTCTTCCTCGGAGCGGGAGGAGAAGGCTGATTGGCCTTCTTTTCCGCTCTTTGCTCTCTCTTGGGAGTTGCAGACTGCCAGCCTGAACAGCCAGCCTCCGCTTCGGTTGGTCCCGAAACCAGAGGCTGACCAACAGGCCAGGCAGCACCAGCAGCTCCCTCAGGATGAGCCGGTGACACAGGGAGAAGACCCACCGCCGGAATAAACTTCACCAAGGTAGTCTTCGTCCTCTCCAACTGTGCCTCCCTCTTTGCCAGGGCTTTCATCCTGGTAGTGTACCGAGCAGCTCCGGACTTCTTTTTGGATTTAGACTTGTCCGATCTGAACTGCTGGGTAGGGTACTCCCCAACAAAGTAGCGTTTCCCATCCGACGCCAGGAAACCACCTGATGCCGTCTGTTACTCTGCGGTTTCGTCCTGCCTTTTCAGGCAGGTCGCTTCCGTCTCCCCAACAGGGTCGACCGAAATTGGACTGCCCTTCCGGGCTAGAGTACTCTTTTGGAATCCAGTCACGGACCGTTTACCCAGAGAGCCGGATCCTCTCTCTTCAGACTCCGAAGAGTCCTCTGAAGAGAGGATCCGTTGGCCTCGCCACCGCCTGGAGAAGGGCACCACATCATCTTCCGTGGTGTCCATCTCCGCCTCTGTGTCTATGACCAGGGTTCCTCCCAAGGAGGCATCCCTGCTTCCCTCAGCCAGGCTAGCCAATTCTAGCCGGCTTTGGTCCGCCGGAGGATCACACTTCGCCAAGGAGGTAGCCGCCAAACCGGTGGCCACCTCTTCGATGGGCGTGCTGGCCCGCACCGGCTCACCAACCGCCGGGATCTCCATGGCTCCCAACTTAATGTTCGCCCTCGGAGAACCCACGGTGGGAGGCGGTGTCAACCGTCTTCAAACAGACCCATAATACAGAGGGGTCCAAGGGAACGGCTGGGTCACCACAGCGTCCTCAACCAATAGCAGACCCAATGGTCCGCCGTCGGCCAAGTCGGCTATGGCCTGACCCAAAGAATCCTGGGAGCAAGCGGCATCTGACTCCAACAGCTCCGCATCACCTGGATGCAACGAGCTGAGGGAGGAGGAACCGCTGCCACCCCCGCCAGTTTCTTCCTTCTCCACCGTGGCTACCTGAAAAAAAACAAAAAACACGGTAAGAATTTGATCTATTGCGGTAGGAAACATTTTCCACGGTCCAAAACCACGAAAAAATGTTTTCCGGCCGGGCAGGCACCGTGGTACATGGCCAAAGCTGTCCCCAACGGTAATCGCACGGTCGGAACCGGCCAAAAACGTTTTGGTCGGTCCAAAACCCGTAATTTCACGTTCGGTACCTTGGGCGGTGATTTCCACGGTACACCACCGTAGGAAATCCCGTTTCCACCGTGCATATCCCGTGACCCACGGTAAAAACCGTTCTTCACGGGATCCGCACGGTCGAAATCGGCCAAACAAGTGTTTGGACCGTCCAAACCGGGCACCGACAATTCAGGTTCCTTGGGGAGTGGTTTGCACAGACCACTACTGTGAAAAACCACTTTCCGTCCGTTAGATCACCGTGGTTTACGGTCGAAACCATTCTCCACGGTGGTTTCACGGACAGAACCGTGTAAAAACACCTTTTCAAAGTCCAAACTTTGTAGAACTTGGACTCCACCCAAGTCCCACAGCGTTCGGGCGGCAAAACACCGTGTTTTTCATGGCCCCATCAGCGGTAGCATCACCGTCAATATTATTACGGTGATGCCTCCACCAAAACCACGTGTTCAAGAGGTCAATGACCGCTTGACACACCCAAAAGCAATAAAAGAATACTGCCACAGGGCAGGAAAAGGAAATTCCCCTCTGGGGACGTACTTTTTTTCTTGTAGCATCCATTTGGCCTGAGTCTTTGCCGTTTCTTCGGTGTAAATTTCGTTTTTTCTTATAATTAACGGCAAACGACCGTCTAAGTTTTAATTTAAAAACAAGATGGCGCCTAGCCGCTAATTTCACCGGAGAGACGGCTAACAGCGGCGGCTTGGCGGCTAAAACAACATTAGCCGCCTCCATTGCTGTTACCATAGAGATTCTACCGTCGTCTGCCTTTCTAGGGCCAGATACACGGCATGAATCTTTATGGAAAGACTCAGGAGAGAGATCTTGAGGAATAATAACTCCTGCAGACTCCTCTTTGAATTTGCAGTTGGGAATTGTGGATTTCTCCACCCAGTATCTCCTGGACAACCGCCATCTGTAAATGACAGACAAACGGCACCCAGTCCAGGGGTCACTGCGTTCCCAATCGTTATTTCCCCAATTCAGGTCATCATCCCATACTAGGGAATGACCTGCTCTCTCCCACCAGGACAGAGACTTCCAAAGTCCCTGCACCAACCTGGTGCCTATGGGAGCTTCAGAGGAAGCTTGCAAAACCTCAAAAGCCCTGGGTTTCCTCGGACGGAGGTAATACCGGACCGAGGTGCTTCCTCAGCCTCAGAGTCAGTTGACTCCACCACCAAGCTAGGCTGGCCAGAAGGTCCTGGAGAGACATCATCCCTCCTCTCACTTCCAGCTGACCCAGACTCAGTATCACTGGACCCTTCAGAGTTCGATGAGGTTTCAGAGCCACCTAGGCCATCTTCCTCACGAACCCCCATGTGAGAACGTACGGCTTCAAGTTATCAATGTGAAACCGGTCCCGCACCTTCCGACCATACCCATCTACAAATTCTATTTCATAGACCAGGTTGGAAACCTGCCGGACCACCGTACCCAGTTCAGCCTTGTAAGCGAAATTCCACTTCTTGGCTTGACCGAGCTTCCCAGCCATATCCCTTATCCAAACTTTATTACCAGGCTAGTACCGGGGTGGCTCCACCCGGCCGGCGTCATACCGACTCTTTTGTCTGGCTTAAGCGGCAGCCAAATTTTGACGAGCACGCTCCTCCACGGCTTGCTGGTCGGGCAAGTCGCGGACCGGACCGTTAGGAAGGAGATTGTCAATCCCCAACCTAGGCTTACGACCAAACAACAATTGGTACGGAGACACTTCCGTGCTCTCCTGCACCGCAGTGTGTAGGCCCACACGGCGGGCCGCAATTTCTCCCACCAATCACGTTGGTCCTTGAGGGGATCAAGGTAATGCTTGATGGTTTCCATCACGGTCTTGTTCGTACGCTCCGTAAGCCCATTAGCTTGCGGATGGTACGCCATCGTGAAGTGCTGCGCTATATTATAGCGCTCCCGGAACTTTCGCAAAATATTGCTACAGAACTGGGATCCACGATCCGAGATGAGAGTAGTCGGTGTGCCATACACCGACAGGATCTCATCCTTCAGGAACTTGACAACACAAGCGGCCGTAGTCCTTCGTACTGCCTTTGCCGTGCCGTACCAGGTGAAGTAATCCACCATGATCAGTACATAGGTGACTCCACCCACGGACGTGGGAAAAGGCCCAACGAAGTCTATTCCCCAGGCATGAACCGCATACTCAGGAACTATGGGTTGCAAGAATCCTTGAGCTCTTGCGAACTGTCGTACTCTCTGACACACTAAGCATGACTTAACATACTCCACCGTGTCACGTTACATATCCAACCAGTAGAAACGAGTACGTAACCATTGGTAAGTCTTGTACACTCCGAAGTGACCAGCTTCGGAGCTATCGTGCAACTTCCGCAAGCAGAAGGCTTGACACGACCTCGGCACAACCAACACAGTTCTTGTACGATCCTGAATGGATTTGATGGCATACAACAACTTGTCTGCTATCACGAACTTGAACCTTAAGTTCGAGTCGGGTTCGGTGGAGAGCTCAAGCTTCACCTTCGAGCACCAACTGTCGTTGGCCTGCTCCATTACCCAATCCAACTCAGACCGGATCTGGTAAATCACCTCACCCACGTCGGCTTCGACGTGTTCAGGCAAAGAAGGATCAACAACTTCATTCACAGGATACCGACTCAAACAGTCAGTTTCCCCTTCTTGAACTGAATCTTATACCAGTACTCCTGCAACTGCATTTGCCAACGCCCCAACCTGCCTTGCAGGTTTTTGGCAGTCTGCAAATGACAGAGCGCATGGTGATCTGTTACGATCACAAAGCCCCGGTTAAAAATGTACGGTCGAAATTTACCCACGGCAAACATGATCGCCAAGCATTCCTGCTCGGTGACACTATGCCGTGTTTCCGGTCCCTTCATGAGACGGCTAGCGTAGGCCAGAACCCGAGGAGCCTTGTCCTCAGGTAGCTTCTGGTATACTACGACACCTAGACCGTAGCCGCTAGCATCGGTGTGAATTAACACCTCACCACATGGATCATACATGGTGAGCACCGGTGCTTCGGTTAAAAATGCCTTTAACCACTCAAACACTAGACCACACTGCTCCGACCAGTCAAAGAACGCATCCTTCCTGGTCAAATCATGCAGTGGCCTTGCGATCTTGGCGAAGTCCTTAATGAACCTACGGTAGTAGCCGGCCAGTCCAAGAAAACTTCGGACGGCGGTCACCGTTGTAGGGACATTGAACTCTTCGACTGCACTCACGAGTCCCGGGTCAGGAGCAACTCCCTCGGCACTCACAATGTGACCGAGATACTTGACTTTGTCAAAACCGAAGAAACATTTTTTCGGCTGGCGTTTCAGCTCCGCCAATCGTAGCAGCCTCAGGACAGTACTCAAGCGTTCGAGAAACTGCTCAAAGGTGCTCCCGAAGACGATAATATCGTCTAGGTACACCAAGCAGCTCTCCCACTTGTGTCCCGCCACCAAGAGGTGGCAGTAGCTCCGTCCGATTTGGACAGTGGCGCTGCCTTCGCACCCAAAGAGGTAGAAGTAGACGTAGCAGAGCTCTTGGGCTTGGCCGCAGCCTGGGTCCCTGGTACCGTCAAGGTACGGGCAGGTAACGCTCCCGCTGTAAGCATGTCGGCCTCGACCAACATTGCCTCAGTGGTAAAGTCTCTGACCGTCTCAGCTTTCGATCCCCAGAAAGGTCTGAGAATCTCCGGCTGCAGTTTCTTCTTATATCGGAGGAGTCGACAAGACTCATCCTCACCAGGAGAAACTCGTTCCGCCAGCTCAACAAAGCGCCAGTAGAACGCCTAGAGTGATTCCGCAGGCCCTTGCTTCATATCCTCGAAATGGTCGAAACAGGCCTGAGCCTTATTCTTGGTTCCAAAGCGGTGAAGCATAGCCTGCCTCAACTCAGGCCAGGTTAGGTTCGGATGGAACTCCACCAAACAGGCGTAATGTTCCTCAGCTGGACCATCCATCAGGTACGTAAAGAAACTGCACCTGGCCTCATCCGTCCAGCGCTGAGCCCTAGCTTTGGCTTCAAACTGCCGGAGAAAAGGCGTAATGTCCTCTCGTCCATCATACCGGATGAACGAGTTAACGGGGTTAAAAACCCAAACACCTGGATTTCCGACGGGACAGCCGGTGCAGGCGTCCACGGCGTGGTGCTTACCCGCCTTGGTGCCCTGCTCCGGTTCCCCGATGTCTCAGCATCAGGATCAGCATCCACAAAATCCACCAAGTGGACCCGCACTTGCTGAACGGGCGGATGATCTCCCCGACCGCCTCCCGAAGGAATATTCCGAGTTCCTCTGCCTGGAGGCATCCGCCCGGCCGAAGCCGGCGTCACCTCCCTCTGTGCACCTCCCCGGTGCACGGGCGACGGTGTGAATCGAGGACGCTCCCTATGGAGCCTCCGGCCCTCTGGGGAAAGGTGACCCTGCCACCGCAGTTCATCAATCCCCCTGGCAACCTCCCGGAGCTGCTCCTCAGTCATCGACACCAACCATGATGCCGTGTCCACCGAGGATGGCTCCGGGGTCCCTACCACCTCTCCCGGTAAGGATTACCTCCACGTCCAACCGGACGGGAGGCGGTAGAGGTTAACAGGCCGGCCATTGGCCGTCCGCCTGTCCCAGTTGGGGTCGGCAACAATCCATCACCACCGTCTGCCGGTGCTCTACCGGAGACAGTGCCCTGACGGTGCGACCGCACCGTCACAAAGTCTCCAGCCAGAGGTTGGTCCATAGGGTCAACCTCTACGACACCTTCCTCTATGGAATCACCGGGTACGTTTCTGCCAACAGCACCCTCAACAGGGTGCCACCTCTCCAGCCGCCTCCCACGGCCGATGGTGCGGGAACGCAACTCCAACCCTTCTAACAAACTGCTTCCCCGACCAGGCATCGGGAAAACAGGGTCTTGGCCAATTTTGTCCGTGCGAACACGTGCAAATCTGGCCGGCCACCACTTGTTGGAAGGAACTCTACCGTAAAATACAGTGAATTTACGGACAAAAGTCCGCAAAACACCGACAAGTAACGGTAGAACCATAGACTACCACAGTTTCACGGACAAAAGTCCGTGTCCCACGGTCAGATATACGGTGGAGTTCCTTTTTACCGCTTTCGACCGGTGATATACGGACAACCGTCCGCTATTCACCGTCTATTCACGATAAAAAGCTCTTTCACCGTCCTAGAACGGAGATACACAGACAACGGTCCGTACTCTACCGTCTACCAATGGTGAACTTGTCTTCGTACCGTGTTCGAACGGTGATTCGCGGACAAAAGTTCGTAATCCACCGTCTACTTACGGTAAAACTTGACCGTAACCCGGTTTTACCACGGTATCACGGACAAATGTCCGTTTCCCACGGTATATCACCGGTAAACCTGGCTGTAGACGGGTTTCCGCCGTAGTTCTACGGACAAAAGTTCGTGCCCTACGGTATACTTCCTTTCCACCGGACAAGCTACGGTTAAGTTACCTTTTTACCGGGTTCTACCGGTCCTGCACGGTAAATCACCGTGCTACCGGTATACTTACGGTAAAAAATAACCGTTATCCCGCGTTCGGACGGTCCTGCACGGTCAACCACCGGTGCCCACCGTCTTACTTACGGGTAACCTAGGGCTTACCCCGGTGACCACCGCGGTATCAAAAGCAACCATCCGTGTCCCACGGTCCTTCATTGGACTACTACACCCTAAGCCACGTTCGGCCGTAGTTCCGTGGACAAATGTCCACGCCCTACCGGCACACACACGACTCAGGTCTTACCGACCGCACAAGAAAGGCTGGTGGTAGCACTACCCGGCGCCTCCACCAATTGTAACAACCCGACTGGGCCATTACAATGTCCACGGTAAATCTCGCTAACTTACCGCCGTTGAACCTCCTTGGGAAGGGACCCAAGCTCAGGCCAGCCCTCCTCTTGTACCGCCAGTGTCCACGGGTAGCGCCGGACGGAGGTTCCCACGCCGCAAGTCGACGGATGAGTGGCCGCCGAACAAGACGTAGAATCCACGGTAAATCCCCGATGGATCTTACCGTGGATAAACCGCGCGCGAAGCACCGGCCGACAAGACGATAGACATGCCGGACAGGACGGTGGCGGTGACGGTGAAAACCCACCGGAAACACACACCCTCCCCGCGGTAACTTCCCCGATACTTATTGTAGAAATATAGACACGGACACAGTGGTTAAGAGAGTGAAAATAACGATATAATTTATTCAATATAAACTATAAAACACTCACTAATTGAATAGATGAATCTCCTGGCTAATTCCAGCCAGGAGGAGAGGTTATTAACCTCCACACACAAAGTAGACAAAGAGATGAATGGTGGCCGTCTTGGCCACCTGATGATTGAAGAGCAACACACACATGCACACAGCATAAGGGTGAACTTTCCACTGCCCAGATATAATGGCTGCCGCCATATATATCACCCCCAGGCTGCTCCACGTGGGGGAGGACAGGGACCCTTGCTGGCCATTTTGTCGTCTGCCTGGCAACCAATTTACAAGTGCCTAGCAGACAACATAGGAATTTAGTTCTGCTCCAAAAGGAGCAGAACTGGGTCGTCACATTAGAAGTGCATTGGAAGAATTTTTTCGATGACAGTCTGGAGAACTAAATTATTTCGAGTTGAGGAAAAGTTCTCCAAATAAATAAATAAAATAATATCAACTGCTAATGTAAATCAATGAGTTTGTTCAAAAATATATTTTTCATATTGGTGATTTATTAGGTGTTGGAATTTGTTATGAACGATGGTCAGTGGAAATACATTGTGAGATTGAGAGATTGATAGCTACAGGCTAGGAGAAGAGAGAGGAGGAAATATTGTTTTACTGCCACCCCCACTCTCATACAAAAAAGAAAAGAGATGATGACACGTCATGGTGATGACCATACTGTAGGATAAGCGAAACTAAGAGGTGGGGACGAACATTAATGATGTCTACCCCTCTTATGATCGTGAGAGGAAGAAAATAGAATGAGCAGATGTGTTGCCATAGTTACGACATGCTGTTGGCCTTGAGATTTTAGGTTCGTTACATATTAAATTACTATTATTAAATAATTTTTATTAAATTATTACTATTAAGTATTATTAAATTATTATTGTTAAATTATTAAAGATTACAGAACATGTGTAAGTACATGTGTGAGTTGGCAACATTTCACAAAAAAACCAATTAGCCACAAAATCCTAAAATTGTAGTTAGCTATTCCTATTTAAAAGTTTTTTGCTAACTCCTGCTTCCTTACAGGCTTTGTTTTCACATTTTCCCTGAATGGTTTGACAGCCCTACTTTGCAGTGGTTTCTTAAGTTGACCTCCTCCTTGTAAGGTATGGCTTCAGATTTCATCTGCAATTTCCTTTCGCGATATCAGTCTTGTTTAGGCTTCTTGTTGGGTCACAGCTCGGCTTCCCTTTTGTGTCTGCAGCCGCCGTATTTCGGTCATCTGGGCACAGGTCTTTAGGCTCACCTATGGGCCTTTTCTGTCGAGCCTTGATGCAAATAACACGTGGTTGCTCAGAAACTTCCTTTTGTTGCCAAATCGCAGCCTGGACAGCCTTCAAGTTGACAGTGTTTCTTCCATTATCCTTTTCCTAGGTGGTTTCGGCTTTGGGCATCACTACTGTGGGGCTGAGTGGCGCCCTTAGAAGTTTAAAGCCTCTTCTATTACATTTTTCATATAAAAATAGTGCGTCACGCCATTAATGTGTACAGGCACCATTTTCATACGGCAAGATGTGAATTTTGTCAACCTCAATGGCATTAGAAAATTTCGTTGCCGTCGTTGCCAGCGGTTCGTCGACTCTGCTTACAGTTGTCAGTGTAGCTGCAGCAATGCTCCTTACTGGGTCCGGTTTCAGTCTTGCAGGATTTGGACAGTCATGTCCATTGTGCCCACCTCCCAACATAGGTAGCAGATGAGCAGCCCCTGGGGTTTATTCCAAGGAGTTCTCTGTCTGTTTTAATGTTCCTGGTTTGTCTGTTTTGGTCCTTGGTTGTCAGCCTTTTCAGGCGGGTTTCACTTCTTGTCTTGTCCGCCTGATACCTTAGGTTGACTGTTGGTTTGCTTGACTTTTTTGGTTCAACTGGCTTGTGCCCGTTTCGGTCGTAGGTCTAGCTGATGTTTTATAAACCAACTCCTTCTCATCAGTTTGAGCAGTGAATCAAAACAACTCATGGAACCAATCTTTTGGGGCCCCAATGCAGATGTTTTCGAAGTTCTGGTAGCAGACTTTTCCTGAGCGTAGCAATGAGCAAAGATTCATCATTACATTCCTATATATTTTTCAGCATAGACCCAAAATGTTTCATGGTCTTGCTGCCGCCTCTCAATTAATTCTCGATTCATGCGGACTGTTTGGTCTGGTAAAAGGAATTCAGCAATAAATGTCTCTTTCATGATTGACCATGTGATTTATTCATCATCATAAGCAGAGCAGAAGTGTGTGAGCCATTTGATTGCATGCTTACGTAAGAGCCCTGTGAAGTGACTGCATCGCTTCAGGGAGTAAAAGTTATGTGCTGTAGCAATGTCTTCAAGTTTATCTACGTAGAGGAGGATGTTCTCGTCATCTTTATATTTCAATAATTCCTATAGCAGATGTAGTGAATTCTTCTCAAAGTACGGCATAGGTTCTCGGTCCGGTGTCAACATTTTTGTTCCATATGGACCAGGCTTGCACCTGGGTTCAATCGATCAATTTTCGCTTGTTGAACCTGCCCTTTTTTCGGTTTGTTCGTCGCCCAAGATTTGACTAACCAGCTCATCCTATTTTTTCTTCGACAGCTTTTCAATGATGTCAGCAATGGCGGCTTCTTCTGGCATCCTGCTTCTATCATTTTAATCACACCTCTCGCTTGATGACAACTGGAGTGGGTTGAAGTACTTCCTTTTTCTCCTTGGCCTCCTCCGGTTGGGTTCGCTGTCTCGATAATTTTCTTTAATGCAGCAGTTTTCTTTTTTCGGCATCTCTCCTCCCTCAGTCTCTCGAGATCCCTTGGGTCCTTGATAAGTTTCTGTAGGCTGGTCATTTCTGATGTTGATTATTCTCTGCTGAATGTTTTTCAATATGATCCTTTTGTAGCTTATAGAGTAACAAGTTGTTCAACTACCCGGTGCCTCCACCAAATTTGTAACGAACCACCTTCGTGGGGGAAAGAATGTACCAAAAAGTGGTTGGCTAAGCCACCTATTCTGTCCTGGTTCGGGAGGAAGGGAACAAATTAATCTCTTTTCTTTTCCTCACAAGTTCCTTTTTAGTGAACTTTTATAGTTAAAAGGTTCTTTTAGCTGTCTGTTACTCCTCGGACTTTCGCCCATTAAAAGCTGGTTGATCGTGTTGTCCTCTGTAGTCTCATTTAGTATTGATGATCAAGGTTTACACCTGGGTTGGCAGTTCTAGATGAGAAAATGTTTAAGTCCTTCGTTTGATTCGATAAGTATAAAAAATAACTTCAGCAACCTTTTTAAGCGTATGAACAGTTTATTTACATTTATTCTCTGAGCAATTACAAAAAGTGCTTTAATCTATCCCAATTTGGGCATAGATTCTCTGTTCCACCAAATGCCTGAATTGCATACAAAACACGGCGTTTTTATACCCAAAAAGAGGATATCGAGAACACTTTCTTAGAATACTCTGATTGGCTATAAACGAAAGTAAAAACCAAACTGGCCATTCAACATGATTGACCAGTGGTTACCAAAAATATCAGAGATGATTCATCTCAAGTTTTAATTGCCAAACAAAAGACAACTGTGACTCTGTAGACTTAATGCTACAGCTTATCCGGAACAATCTTTTTGTATTAAGAGCTGAGACTGGGAGGAAAAAGGGCCCAAGCCCAGTGGTGTGACCCAAACAGAAAATTGGCATCGGCAGCTGTTAGAACTAGGTCAACCCTCTGTATGATGGCACAGAGAGATGACAATGTTCCATGCCATTCCAAGAAAAACCAAACGACCCAGGAGAAACTAAACAAGCTAGGATTGCTCCCGGACTTTCTTATCGTTTCAATATATATATGTATATATATATATATATATATATATATATATATATATACATATAAACATGCTTATACGTATTTATACATATATATACATATATATGTATACATATGTATATATACATATATGTATACATATGTACATATACATAGATGTATACATATGTATATATATATATACATATATGAATAAATACATATAAACAAGTTTATATATACATACACATATATAAATATTGTAATGTCCCTCCTGGATCGTTACAATGCGTGGCAAACAGAAACACAAAACTTTTCCACTTACCAGTAACCCAAGCTCCGACGCGGGGACGGGACCGCACCTGTAGCCGCCTCCGCATGGTGACCCTCTTGGGTGGTGTTGATGCGGAGCTCCCTCGACGGTGACTCACGACGGTAAAAAGCCGACACAATTTACGGCCGAAAGAGGACGTAGATGGACGGTGGCGTTGACCTCAATCCGGCAACCCAACCTCCCGCGGTAAACCCCCAAATAAAAAAACATGACACACAAAGTAACAGGATGAATTTAATTGACATAGGTGTTTAATTGACATTTACGATGTGGAAAAGATGGCAGTAATAATATTTACAAAGAGGGCTGGTCAAGCAGACCAGCCCTCTTTGTAAATATTATTACTGCCAAAAGCATTTTATACAATCAAGGCCAACTGGCCAAAAGGCAAAACAAAAATACCCGAACGCCTGACAGTGGAGGTCCCCTTGACCTCTACGCACAGGTCTAATCCTCACAGCTGCCTACAACCAACTGCCCAGATCTTGTGGCTGACCAGGCCACAGGAAACTTGCAGGCAACTCCACCTGGATTGGACAGACTTCACATCTGACCTTTCACTCATAGACTTCATGGTGAGAGGTCTGCTGGCACCAAAATGGCGTCCGTCCCAACAGCCTACTGTAGCTGAAAGGCAGACCACCATAGGGAATTCGTCTGGCTCCTACTACTGGAGGGTGTCGGACTCCCCTTCCTCTCACGTCTGGACTTTTTATGGTCCTTCTTTTTTTTTTTCTTCCCGTGAGAGGAAGGTTGACCATGCATCGTGTCAGACTTAACTGACCCAACGACTTACTGGGCCGGTCAGGCGTAGGCGGGTGGTTAGCCCCCTTTGCCTTTTCAGACTTTGTCTTTGAAGGTTTTCTGGCCGGAGCCGTACTCTTATTCGCAGAGGAACCCTTAACCGACGTGACAGTCAAGGATGATTGCCCAGAGTCAAATCTTTCTCGGCCATCCCGAAGGATAGGCTTCTCCTTAGGTGCAAAAGTCGGCTGACTTGCCAAAAGTAGCTTTGGCTTCCGCACCATGGGCTGGTGTGCTGCAAGACTGCATCGCCTCCCTCTGGGCAATTTGCTTCTGGCCAGCGACGGTTGTGGCACTCGCAATAGGCGGGATGCCACGACTGACAGGAGGTTCCCCTGTTTTGAGTTGGTATTCCTGCAGGAAAGGGAACTCTGCAGCTCGGCGCTCAAACTCCTGCCTCTCATTTGCACCGTCCGCACGTGCGATCTGTCGATGCAAGCTCGCTGTTTGAGCTTGAAGCTGTTTGAGCTTGTCTTCCAAGCTCTCAGGCTTCCGAGGTTCGGAGGCCTTTCCTCGACCTGAGGACCTGGCCTTCTTGCCTCTTGAGCTTTTAGCAACTGGTGGGGTGTGAGGGCAGGACCTCTTTTGTTCCTTGCCACCACCACCACTTACAGATTTACCCGTTTTACCAGGAGCGGGTACTGGAGGCTGAGCAGCCTTCTTCTCCACTCTCCGGTCCCTCTTCGGGTTAGCCGACTGCCAGCTAGAGCATCCGGCTACTGCTTCAGGCAGATCTGACTCAGCAGCCAAATTCTCCGGCCAAGCAGCCCCTGGACAACCATCAGGGCGGCGAGAGTCTTGGCTTTAAGTCCTAGAGCAGGCGTGAACTTCTTCAATGCTTCCTCCTGGACCTTCAGCTTGGCCTCTTTCTCTGCAAGAGCCTGGACCGTTACAATGCGTGGCAAGCAGAAACACAAAACTTTTCCACTTACCGGTAACCCAAGCTCCGACGTGGGGACGGGACTGCACCTGTAGCCACCTCCGCATGGTGAACCTCTTGGGTGGTGTTGATGCGGAGCTCCCTCGACGGTGATTTACGACGGTAAAACGCCGCCTCATCAAGAATATCGCGGTGAAACCGGAGTTTCAGCGCGAGCCGACACGATTTACCGGCCGAAAAAGGACGAGATGGACGGTAATGTTGACCCCAATCCGGCAACCCACCCTACCGCGGTAAACCCCCAAATAAAATAAACACACCACACAAAGTAAGAGGATGAATTTAAGTGTTTAATTGACACTTACGATGTGGAGAAGATGGCAGTAATAATATTTACAAAGAGGGCTGGTCCGCTTGACCAGCCCAAAAGAACTTTATACAATCAAGGCCAACTGGCCAAAAGGCAAAACAAAAAGACCTGAACGCCAGACAGTGGAGGTCCCCTTGACCTCCACCCACAGGTCTAGTTCTCACAGCTGCCTACAACCAACTGCCCAGATCCTGTGGCTTACCAGGCCACAGGAAACCTCCAGGCAACTCCACCTGGAGGGGACAGAAGTCACATCTGACCTCTCACCCATAGACTTCATGGTGAGAGGTCTGCTGGCACAAAAATGGCGTCCGTCCCAGCAGCCTACTGTAGCTGGCAGGCAGACCTATGGCAAGCCGTTTTACTTTTTATTCCCGAATTTCGGAGAATGATGAGACTTGTGTGTTGCTAATTCAATTCTGGATATCGAAAGTTGAATTCTGGATATCGACACACGTAAGGACATCTGGTGGTGGCTTTTCGAGCACCACTTTTTAAGAGAGTGTCTATTTTTACTATAGAAATCCTATGAAGATGGAAATTACTCTCGTAGAGTTTCCAAAATCGGCGGCCAGATTGCAGCACAATTTGTGATATCGAAACATGAATTATGGATATCGAAAATTCAATTTTGGATATCGAAATTGAATGGATATGTGCGCCTTTTTAGTTTTTATTTTTGAATTTTGGAGACTGATGAACAAACTGAATTTTGGATATCGAAACCTGAATTCTGGATATCGAAAGTTGAATTCTGGATATTGACACACGTCCTGACATCTGGTGGTGGCTTTTCGAGCACCACTTTTTAAGAGAGTGTCTATTTTTACTATAGAAATCCTATGAAGATGGAAATTACTCTCGTAGAGTTTCCAAAATCGGCGGCCAGATAACAGCACAATTTGTAATATCGAAAGTTGCTTTCTGGATATCTAAACTTGAATTTTATATATCGGCGCCTTTTTACTTTTTATTTTTGAATTTTTGATATCGACTATCGGTATCAATTCTGGATATCGAAAGTTGATTTTTAGATATCGGCGCCGTTTTACTTTTTATTACTGATTTTCTGAGAATGATGAGACTTTTGTGTCCTAATTCAATTTTTGATATCGAAAGTTGAATTCTGGATATCGACACACGTCCTGACATCTGGTGGTGGCTTTTGGAGCACCACTTTTTAAGAGAGTGTCATTTTTTACTATTGAAATCCTACGAAGATGGAAATTACTCTCTCAGTGTTTTCAAAAGCGGCGGCCAGGTAGCAGCACAATTTGTGATATTGAAAGTTACTTTCTGGATATCGCTTCCATGACAGTCAGAAAATGTGTTGCCTATCGTCTCTTGGTGCATAGCCTCCTTGTATGGATGCAGGCCTGTTCAATGGTTATAATCCCCATGCATTTGCCACTTTTACACACAATACTTTGTTTCATAAATTTCAATTTCTAAAATAAAAAAATAAAATATTCTAAAATAGGTGTATTTTTTATTTGAGTAGACATTCTAAATTAGGTTCATTTTTTATTTCAAGAAACAGGAAAACGACAAAATGGATACTGAAAGAACGACACTACGGTGCTTGTACAGGCGGAGCTACCGCTAATAAAAAGCATGTTGAAGAGCAAACCATAGCCTACTATAATATATAGGAGGCTATGAGCAAACAGACCAACTATCTATAAGAAGAAGAAGAAGAAGCGCCACCTTTGAGGCGAATTGAACACTATGGCGGCCATGACAGTAAAAGGCAAAAAACTCTTAATTGCCTATTGGCTGCTCATAGCAAACTCATATATTCTTATTTTTTTTTCAGAAAAGGAACTGCACATTTAATGTATTTGTTCATTATTTATGTAACCTACTCGTAAAATTATACTGAATACAATACAATAACATTTAATTATTTATTTCACACAAATACCAAAATACACATTCAACATGAATAAAATACGTACATAAACATGATTTATTCAATGGCCTTTGAAAATAATTTGGTTAGCTGTTGCTGTTACAGTCATTCGATTTTTCACTGTTGGCAGGTAGTACCCTCACCTACCCTCACCTGCCCAAAAATATCGCAACCTGCCCAGAAATAACGAAATTCTGCCCATTCTGCCCTATACAAAAAATTTCAAAATTTTTTAAAATTCCGGAAATCTTTTTTCGGGCAGGTAACGGTTAAGTTTAGTATGTAGTACCCCTACCTACCCTCGATTACCCTCGATCATCGATAGAAGAGCTATGATTCTAAGAGACGGAACCCAGAAGAGTTCAATGTGGGAGATAAAGTTCTGATGTACGATCACGCTCCGTGAGCGATCTCGGACACATTCCTTCTGACAGCCTCAGCCAGATGTCAGATGAAAATGCATACTCCAGTCGGCCATTAAATGAAGTTCCTACCAAATTTGAACTGAATTTGTGTTGCAGGATGTATAAGATTGAACAAACCTTACAAAACCTAATCCTTACAGAGATCCGAAAGGTAAATCAGACACCACTTCCACCCTGACCAACCACACATCCAGGACAGGTCCTCAAGTACCGAATCGTTTATTTTTATTTTTATTTTTTTTTTCTAATGAGATCGATTATATTCTTTTTTTGTTTTGATGCATTTTGTTATTAATTGTGTTGGTTTTGTTTTTTAATTGTTTTTGGTGGAGGGCATTGCTGTTTTGGAAAAATTTTCAAATTTGATTTGAAATTTTGATATTTAAACGTTTAATATTTTGGTATTTTATTTTGCTTTTATTGTTTAATAAATTGCATACTACCTCCATAACTTTGCCTTCATTATAGCCCTTATTAAATTTCTTGCATGAAAATGAGTAGAAACTTATAGTTATAGGAAGAATATAGAAAGTTATAGTTCGAAAGCTTGAGGGTAATGTTGTTGTTGAGTAAAGAAACATGACACGCTTAATTGGTTTAAAAACTCTTTTTTCCCTACTTCCCTCCTTCTTTCATCTTGACGCCGACTTGTCTATGAAAGCAAGAGGAGTCATTGAGGACATGCTTCCAGCACAGAATAAAGGCTCAGCCACACTTGGCATTCACGCACATTCACGCAGTGTCACTCATTCTCTTGCAAAAGGGGGAAACTCGGGAAAGAATTCTGGAAGTTGCATCTTGGAATTTGCTTGAAACTGTATGGGGGTGAATGAAGGAAAGGTGTGATATACTGTAGGTTCATTCATTTCTATACCAATTCTTTCAAAACCTATTAAAAGAACTTTTTAAATGAATGTGAGTGAATGTGCATGAATGTGCGTGAATGCCAAGTGTGGCTGAGCCTTAAGGAGACATACAGAAAGGAAACTCTCGTGCGGCGCCTTTGAAGTTGCTCTGACAGAATTTCATGACCTTCAACTGAAAGCTTCTCTTATTTTAACCAGTTGCAAGATAGCCGCCATTTTGAAATGTATTACTATGTTTGGTTGTTTTCTTGTAAACGTAACATAGAGATGAAACGAATAATTTTTAAATAACAATGTAATGATTTTCTTTTTAATGTTTTTATTTTGTATATCGTTTTGAAATAATGAAATTAGAATCGTGTTAAGCTTAATTAATAAACGTAATTTACATAATCTAACCTTTTAAATTTCAGTTTTTAATTTCGTTTTAAATTTGAATTTTTAATCTTGTTTTTACATTTCAGTTTTTAACTTTAAATTTAAATTTCAGTTTTTAATTTCATTTTTAAATTTTTGTTTTGAATTCTATTTTTAAATTTCAGTATAGTCATGCAAGAGGTTAATTAAGAAGCTAGAATGAAGACGAAACTTAGAGGTATAACAAATTTTAATATGAACAGTAAAAAAACAATAAAGAATATACGAAAGATATGAATCAAAATTAAAATACAAACCTTTTCCAAACTAATACAGAAATAAACGAGAAACCTGAAACGAAACTGTAAGCATAAGTATTAGAATTGAAACCTGCAACGACACAACAAAAACGCTATTTATTACTTATTACTAAGTTATTAGTTATCGCCCAGGTTCAACCCTTCACCCTTCTAATACAAATTTTTCCCCCATAAAAACCGTTACCAAAACGAACCAAAATTTCAACAAAACTCAGATCGATCACACACACTTCAAAATTCAAACTCAAACAATACAATTCTTTTTTTTTTTCTTCGTTTTACAATTCAAATGAAAAATGAATGAAACAAAAAACGAAAAGAAATCTAAAGCATGAACTTATTGCTTATAAACAAAACAAGAAAACCGTTATTAGTTTCCGAAATGAAACGAAAAGAACGAACGAGAAACGATAGAGAACAAGACACATGTCTTCAAAAAAGGAATGAAACATAAAATTTTTTTTCTGAAACGAAAGAGAGAAACAAAAATTACTTTAGTATTCATCTCCGAGGTCCACGGGTGCGGCCCATCCCATTTTTGAAGGGTCTTCGTCAGTTTCTCTCAAGCGGTTCCGCAATTCTGCAAATGATTCTTCCTCGGTGGTCGGCGGAACTCGAAGCGGTGTCCGGGTTTGTTCTCGAAATAACCTGAAGAACACCTCAGCCACTCTGTCCTCTCGACTTTCTCGTCCTGAGGTCTCTGAAATTGAAATATTTCATGAGGCTCAAAAAAATTCGGAATATCACATGGAATATCATCTTATTTTATCTTAACTTTGTAAGATTGTGTTAAAAATGAAAAAATATTTTTTGATGAAGTAAGGCCCCTTGTATTGTGAGGCCCTAAGCTGCAGCTTTTTTAGCTTATAGGTAAATTCGGCCCTGACGTCACCTGACTTTCTTGCCCATTAGTTTTTTTCTTTCTCTTATATTCACTCGTTTCGTATTCCATTATTGTCTTTTGTGAATTTTGGCCGTATCCAGCGGCGTACAAGTGGAAATTCTCATGACAATCCAGTCATTACTGGGCTGGGTAATGATATCAAAATGATTACCTTTTGTATTTTCGCTTCGATTACATAATAATACTATTAGAAGAAGAAGAAGAAGACACTTTATTAACAAACAAAGTGTGCTGCTATACACATTGTAGGTTGCTATAATACACAGCATACTAATCAGTCGAATGACAATAATGGAATACGAAACAAGTGAATATAAGTCATAAAACTAATAATAATAATAATAATAATAATAATAATAATAATAATAATAATAATAAACTAATTGTAATAGTAATTTATTCGAAACAACAAAATACAAAGAATACATTGAAATCAAAAAGGTTACACAGTATGCAGATTGCATCACTTACGTGTAACCCTATTTTTTAAAATCTTTCTGTTTAATAAAACAATATTAATAGTTCACAGCAAAATGGAGACTAGATGTACCTTTCTTTTAACCCTGTCAAATGATATATTAATTTTTCGGTAATTAATAGTTTTTTATATGAAAATGTGTACTCTGCCTCTGAATGTTCTTTGAAATGCATGAAAAAGATCCAATGAAATAAATCCAATAAGAAAGTGTATGAAATGAAATAATGGTCAATGTTATTACAGTAAGTAAGTTTTTAATCTTATTTTTCAATGTGAAAATATCCTTATGTAAGCTCCTTTTCTAGTTTTTAAAACATTTTCTAGTTTATCTTAATTTTGCTCTTCTGAAAATACAAAATAATTCAAATCGAAAATCAGCTTCAGCTATTAATATACTGAAGATAACTTTATTTTAAGCACCGTTTTTGAATAAAATAAAAAGGAGAAAAAAGAACAGAATTAAAAAAGAGAGAAATAAAGAAACTTAAAAATAATTCAAACTAAATTTTAGAAAATTGAAGATGATCAGCAATAAATAACTCATACAAAGAAGCTAAGAAAAACACTTTAGAATTTGAGAAAATCAAAACATAATTAGTGGAAACATATTATTGTTTATTTTGAAAAATAAGCAATGAAAATGGCATTTAGATTTTCTATAAGAAACTAGAGGAGTAAAACTAAAAGACGAGGAAAACAAAACCAGAAGTAAATAGTGTAAGTAGTTCAATAATGTGACGACCCAGTTCTGCTCCTTGTGGAGTAGAACTAAAATCCCATGTCGTCTGCTAGGCACTTGTAAATTGAGTGCCAGGCAGACGACAAAATGGCCAGCAAGGGTCCCTGTCCTCCCCCAGGTGGAGCAGCCTGGGGGTGTATATAATGGCGGCGGCCATTGTATACTGGACAGTGGAAAGTAAACCCTTTCATGTGTGTGCAGGTGCTGGAAGTGCTCCTTCAATCTACAGGTGGCCAAGATGGCCACCATTCATCTTCTACCTTTGTTTGGGTGTGGAGGTTGTTAACCTCTTCTCCTGGCAGGAATTAGCCAGGAGGTTCAGTTATTTGCATCTTCTGTTGGCTCTCTGCTGGTAGAATTTACCAGCAGATATTGCCTGTTTACAGTGAGTGTTTTATTGTTCATTTATTCTGGTTGAATAAATATATTTGTTTATTTTCACTCTACCACTGGTGTCCGTGTCTTCTTTATTGCTTAATACTGGGGAAGTTACCGCGAGGAGGGTGGGGGTTCTCGGCTGGGGTTGCCGCCCACCACCGTCCTGTTTCCGGCATGTTTGTCATCGTGTCGGCCGGTGCTTCGCGCATGGTTTGTCCACGGTAGGATTCATCGGGAATCTATCGTGGATTCCTCGGCTTGTTCGGCGGTCTTCGTCCATCGACTTGCGGCGTGGAGGATCCTCCGATCGGCGCTACCCGTGGCACGGACGGGTGCAAGAGGAGGGCTGGCCAGCGCTTCGACCCGTCCCAAGGAGGGTCAACGGCGGTAAGTTAAGTCAAATTTACCGAGGTCATTGTAGCGACCAAGTCGGGTCGTTACAATTGGTGGAGGCGCCGGGTAGCGCTACCACCAGCCTCTCTTGTGCGGTCGGTAAGACCGGAGTCGTGTGGTGCCGGTAGGGCGTGGACATTTGTCCACGGAACTACGGCCGATCGTGGTTTAGGGCGTAGTAGTCCGGTGAAGGACCGTGGGACACGGACGGTCGTCCGTGATACCGCGGTGGTCACCGGGGAAAGCCCTAGGTTATCCGTAAGTAGGACGGTGGGCATGGTGGTTGACTGTGCAGGTCCGTCCGAACGCGGGATAACGGTCATTTTCACCGTCAGTATACCGGTAGCACGGTGATTTACCGTGCAGAACCGGTAGAACCCGGTGAAAAGGGTAACTTTTCCGTAGCTTGTCCGGTAGACAGGTAGTACACCGTAGGGCACGGACTTTTGTCCGTGGAACTACGGCGGAAACCCGTCTACGGCCAGGTTTACCGGTGATATACCGTGGGACACGGACTTTTGTCCGTGATACCGTGGTAAAACCGGGTTACGGTCAAGTTTGACCATAAGTAGACGGTGGATTATGGACATTTGTCCATGAATCACCGTTCAAACACGGTAAGAAGACAGTTTCACCGTTGGTGGACGGGAGATTACGGACCGTTGTCCGTGTATCTCCGTTCTAGGACGGTGAAAGAGCTTTTTACCGCGAATAGACGGTGAATAACGGACGGTTGTCCGTACATCACCGGTCGAAAACGGTAAGAAGGAACTCCACCGTAAATCTAACCGTGGGACACGGACTTTGTCCGTGAAACTGCGGTAGTTTACGGTTCTACCGTTAATTGTCGGTGTTTTGCGGACTTTGGTCCGTAAATTCACCGTATTTTACGGTAGAGTTTCTTCCAACGAGTGGTGGCCAGTTATGCCCGTGTTCGCACAGACGAAATCGGCCAAGACCCTGTTTTCCCGATGTCTGGTCGGAGAAGCAGTTTGTTCGAAGGATTGGAGTTGCGGAGGGGCGGGAACGTACCCGGTGACTCCACGGAGGAAGGTGTCGTAGAGATTGTCTCTACGGACCCACCTTTGGCGGGAAACTTTGTGATGGTGCGGTCGCACCGTCCTGGCACTGTCTCTGGTGGAGCACCGGCAGACGGTGGTGATGGAGGGTTACCGACCCCAACTGGGACAGGCGTACGGCCTATGGCCGGCCTGTTAACCTCCACCGCCTCCCGTCCGGTTGGACGTGGAGTTAATCCCTTAGCAGGAGAGGTGGTAGGGACCCCGGGGCCATCCTCAGTGAACACGACGTCATGGTTGGCATCGATGACTGAGGAGGAGCTCCGTGAGGTTGCCAGGGGGATTGATGAACTGCGATGGCAGGGTAATCTTTCCCCAGGGATCGGGCGGCTCCATCGGTCGCAACCTCGGTTCACACCGTCGCCCGTGCACCGGGAAGGTGCAGGTAGGGAGGTGCCGCCGGCTCCGGCCAGGCGGATGCCTCCAGGTGGAGGAACTCGGACCGCTCCTGCGGGAGGTGGTCAGGGAGTTCCTCCGCCCGTTCAGCGACCGCGGGTCCACCTGGTGGATCCCGTGGATGCTGAACCCGATGCTGGGACTTCGGGGAACCAGAGCAGGGCACCACGGCGGGCAAGTACCGTGCCGTGGACGCCTGAACCGGCTGTCCTGTCGGAGATACAGGCATTTGGGTTTTTTAACCCGGTTCACTCATTCATCCGGTATGATGGACGAGAGGACATTACGCCTTTTCTCCGGCAGTTCGAAGCCAAAGCTCGGGCTCAGCACTGGACGGATGAGGCCAGGTGCAGTTTCTTTACGTACCTGCTCGATGGTCCGGCTGAGGAACATTACGCGTGCTTGGTGGAGTTCAAGCCGAACTTGACCTGGCCGGAGTTGAGGCAGGCTATGCTTCACCGCTTTGGGACGAAGAATCAGGCTCAGGCCTGTTTCGACCGTTTCGAGGCCTTGAAGCAAGGGCCTGCGGAATCACTCCAGGCGTTCTACTGGCGCTTTGTTGAGCTAGCAGAACGAGTTTCTCCTGGTGAGGATGAGTCTAGTCGACTCCTCCGATGTAAGAAGAAACTGCAGCCGGAGATTCTCAGAGCTCTCTGGGGATCAAAAGCTGAGACGGTCAGGGACTTTACCACCGAGGCAATGTTGGTCGAGGCCGACATGCTTACGGCGGGAGCGTTACCTGCCCGTACCTTGTCGGTACCAGGGACCCAGGCTATGGCTAAGGTCTCTGGTGCTGTGGCAAAGCCCAAGGGCTCTGCTACATCTACTTCTACCTCTTCGGGTGTGAAGGCAGCGGCACCGTCCAAATCGGACGGAGCTACTGCCAAGACCGGAGGGCAGAAGGGAAGAAAGACGAAGCGGCAGAGCCAGGGTGGAAATTAGTCCACAGCAGCCCCGGCAGGTTCCAGCCAAATGGCTGGAGGTGGAGGTCCTACTCGTAGGCAACCATGTCCATGCTTTCGGTGTAACCAAATGGGTCACCTTAGGAAGGACTGTCCGAGGGCAGTTGCCCAAGGACAGGTTGCTCGAGTACCACCGGGCGAAAGCCCCGTGGTGCAGTACCTGCCGGGTCTAGCACCCGTGGTACTGCAGGGCCGGGAGTATCTGTCCACCGTCATTGATGGACAGATGTTCTATCTACCTGTTGCCAGAAACGAGGGCCCGCCCTCGTTAAACCGGCACCGGTCCCTGCAGAACTGAGCTGCAGTTGACCGGTAATGCTTGAAAACTCAGGTGTCCGGCAAAGCCGGCGAAGTAAAGAAGCGTACCTTCGGGCAGTCTCCAGATATGTGGGTATCCTGCATGACGCAGGGGTGCCTCTGGCTAGGTCTGCAGACCCAGAAATTACCCAGTGGGTATTTCAGGAGCCAAGCCCCACACTGGAAGCTGCGCTTGCCCGGCTGGAGAGCTGGGTGGCACCTTTCTTCCCTGATGAGGGGGAGGAAGGTCCGAACGGTACGGGCATTACGAGGGCTTCGAGCGTTGGTGTGCCCATGCTGTCGCCCAGGCCTGGTGGGTCTCCTGGTGTGGAGACTGGAAGCCAGGCCCCTGAGCATCCGGTACGACTGTCCCCTGGGGACGGAAGGACGGATGAGGCTCAGAGAAGTAATGTCGGGCAACGACGGTTGCCCATTCCAGAATTACAGAGCCGTGCTTACTTGCGTGGGGCACCGCGTGTTCTGGTGTCGATGGATGGTTGGCTGGTTGAGTCGATCGTCGACACCGGTGCCGAAGTATCGGTAATGAGCATGTCGGTGGCACGGGAGATGGAGTTACCGGTGCAGGAGGTTAGCCTCCCCTCATTCCTGACGGGCATGAGCGGGTACTCCATCCAGATAGAAGGAGTCATGTACGTGGACATGTCAATCCACGGACGGTCCATACATACCCATCTTCTCCTCATTGAGGGTGAAGGGGAAGCCGTAATAGGTGTCGACCTGGCTTCCCGGTTTGGGTTAATGTTGGACGTCGTGAGCCGGAAAGTTTATTTCCGGGAAGACATCTGGAATGCACATCCAGATGCTCTTCATGCCGCACTGGCCGTTCAGGCTTTGCAGGGTACTTCGGTACAACTTCCGAACTCGGTGGTGGAGGCGTTGGCGAGGCTTCACGATTCTGTGGAGCCGGTGCTACTCCCTCCTTTCGGGTTCCCGGAAGGTATGCCTGCGGAGCCTGAAAAGGTGTATGGGTGGGTTGACATTGTGTCACCCATGATCGCCGAGACCAGTTCTCCAATTAGGAGCGGGGAAGTTTGTTCCCTGCGACTGTTGCAGAACGTATGGTTATCAGCTCATGAGCGGAAGGTAGTTTCCGTGAGCTTGATAGAGCATGCTGGTCCTGGACAGCTGCTTCTCGTTGAGCCCCATCGTAAAGCCTTAGGAGGCCGTGGTCTGTTGGCAGTGGCAGGAATTGCCGAAGCCACAGAGGAAGGCTCTTACGACATTTGGCTTGAGAACGTCGCCGACGTACCCATTGCCCTGGAAACAGGAGAGGGTGTGGCGACAGCTCAAGCTGTGGAGGCAGCCCTAGTGGTGGGACTGGACGTTCCATCTAAGTTGAGTGGGGGAGACCCCACTCATGGAGATGGTCGACCAGGGGGGCTTCCGCCTAAGTTGAGAGGGGCGACCAAGAAAGGTCGCCGGATCCTCAATGCGGAAGTCAAGCCCACTCTCGAAGAGTGCCTTAAAATCGGACCTAGTCTGAAGCCTTATGAGGCGGCACAGCTTCGGGAGTTCCTGCTAGAACGCCGTGATCATTTTGCGTTCGATTATACAGAGCTGGGGGAAACCCCGCTCGTCGAGCACACTATTGATACCGGTGGGCTACCTCCTGTGCGTGAAGGTTTGCGAAGAACCGCTCCGGCGGCTCGTGCAATCGAGAGAGAAGAGGTAGCGAAGATGTTGGATGCAGGGGTAATCCAACCTTCGCATAGTTCCTACGCGAGCCCTATCTTGCTTGTTCGCAAGAAGGATGGTGGCTTTCGTTTTTGTGTGGACTATCGGCGACTGAATGCCCAAACTAAGGCGGATCAGTACCCGTTACCTCGCATCGATGATGCCCTCGATTCACTTGCTGGAGCGAAGTATTTCGCAACTCTAGACCTTGCTAGTGGTTACTGGCAGGTCAGGATGGCGGAGCAAGACATTGAGAAGACAGCATTCATTTGCTCTCAAGGACTATTTGAGTTCCGAAAAATGCCTTTCGGACTCTGCAATGCTCCTGCCACAATGCAAAGAGCGTTAGACCTCTTGTTGGCGGGACACAAGTGGGAGAGCTGCTTGGTGTACCTAGACGATATTATCGTTTTTGGGAGCACCTTTGAGCAGTTTCTCGAACGCTTGAGTACTGTCCTGAGACTGTTACGAGGGGCGGAGCTGAAACTCCAGCCGAAGAAGTGTTTCTTCGGTTTTGACAAAGTCAAATATCTCTTTCACATTGTGAGTGCCGAGGGAGTTGCTCCGGACCCAGGACTCGTAAGAGCAGTCGAAGAGTTCGATGTCCCTACAACGGTGACCGCCGTCCGAAGTTTTCTTGGACTGGCCGGCTACTACCGTAGGTTCATCAAGGACTTTGCCAAGATCGCAAGGCCACTGCATGATCTGACCAAGAAGGATGCGTCCTTTGACTGGTCGGAACAGTGTGGTCTAGCTTTCGAACGGTTAAAGGCATTTTTAACCGAAGCACCGGTGCTCACCATGTACGATCCACGTGGTGAGGTGTTAATTCACACCGATGCTAGTGGGTACGGTCTAGGTGTCGTAGTATACCAGAAGTTACCTGAGGACAAGGCTCCTCGGGTTCTGGCCTACGCTAGCCGTCTCATGAAGGGACCGGAAACACGGTATAGTGTCACCGAGCAGGAATGCTTGGCGATCATGTTTGCCGTGGGTAAATTCCGACCTTACATCTTTAACCGGGACTTTGTGATCGTAACAGATCACCATGCGCTCTGTCATTTGCAGACTGCCAAAAACCTGCAAGGCAGGTTGGGGCGTTGGCAAATGCAGTTGCAGGAGTACCGGTATAAGATTCAGTTCAAGAAGGGGAAACTTCACGAGGATGCTGACTGTCTGAGTCGGTATCCGGTGAATGAAGTTGTTGATCCTTCTTTGCCTGAACACGTCGAAGCCGACGTGGGTGAGGTGATTTACCGGATCCGGTCTGAGGTGGATTGGGTAATGGAGCAGGCCAACGACAGTTGGTGCTCCAAGGTGAAGCGTAAGCTCTCCACCGACCCCGACTCGGACTTAAGGTTCAAGTTTGTGGTGGCAGACAAACTGTTGTATGCCATCAAATCCATTCAGGATCGTACTAGAACTGTGTTGGTTGTGCCGAGGTCGTGTCAAGCCTTCTGCTTGCGGAAGTTGCACGATAGCTCCGAAGCTGGTCACTTCGGAGTGTACAAGACCTACCAACGTATGCGTACTCGTTTCTACTGGTTAGGTATGAAACGTGACACGGTGGAGTATGTTAAGTCATGCTTAGTGTGTCAGAGAGTACGACAGTTCGCAAGAGCTCAAGGATTCTTGCAACCCATAGTTCCTGAGTACCCGGTTCATGCCTGGGGAATGGACTTCGTTGGGCCTTTTCCCGCGTCCGTGGGTGGAGTCACCTATGTATTGATTATGGTGGACTACTTCACCCGGTACGGCGTAGCAAAGGCAGTACGAAGGGCTACGGCCGCTTGTGTTGTCAAGTTTCTAAAAGATGAGATCTTGTCGGTGTATGGCACTCCGACTACTCTCATCTCGGATCGTGGATCCCAGTTCTGTAGCAAAATTTTGCGAAAGTTCCGGGAGCGCTATAACATAGCGCAGCACTTCACGACGGCATACCATCCGCAAGCTAATGGGCTTACGGAGCGTACAAATAAGACCGTGATGGAAACCATCAAACGTTACCTTGATCCCCTCAAGGACCAACGTGATTGGTGGGAGAAATTGCGGCCCGCCGTGTGGGCCTACAACACTGCGGTGCAGGAGAGCACGGAAGTGTCTCCGTACCAATTGTTGTTTGGTCGTGAGCCTAGGTTGGGGATTGACAATCTCCTTCCTAACGGTCCGGTCCGTGACTTGCCCGACCAGCAAGCCGTGGAGGAGCGTGCTCGTCAAAATTTGGCGGCCGCTCAAGCCAGACAAAAGAGTCGGTATGACGCCGGCCGGGTGGAGCCACCCCGATACCAGCCTGGTAATAAGGTCTATATAAGGGACATGGCTGGGAAGCTCGGTCAAGCCAAGAAGTGGAATTTCGCTTACAAGGCTGAACTGGGTACGGTGGTCCGGCAGGTTTCCGACCTGGTCTACGAGATAGAATTCGTAGATGGGTATGGTCGGAAGGTGCGGGACCGGTTTCATGTGGATAACTTGAAGCCGTACGTTCCCACATGTGGGGTTCGTGAGGAAGATGGCCTAGGTGGCTCTGAAACCTCATCGAACTCTGAAGGGTCCAGTGATGCTGAGTCTGGGTCAGCTGGAAGTGAGAGGAGGGATAATGTCTCTCCAGGACCTTCTGGCCAGCCTAGCTTGGTGGTGGAGTCAACTGACTCTGAGGCAGAGGAAGCACCTCGGCCCCGGTATTACCTCCGTCCGAGGAAACCCAGGGCCTTTGAGGTTATGCAAGCTTCCTCTGGAGCTCCCATAGGCACCAGGGTGGTGCAGGGACTTTGGAAGTCCCTGTCCTGGTGGGAGAGAGCAGGTCATTCCCTGTTTTGGGATGATGACCTGAATTGGGGAAATAAAGATTGGGAGCGCAGCGACCCCTGGACTGGGCGCCACCTGTCTGTCACGGACAGATGGCGGTTGTCCAGGGGGAGCTGGGTGGAGAAATCCACAATTCCCAACTGCAAACTCCAAGAGGAGTCTGCAGAAGTTATTTCTCCTAAAGATCTCTCTCCTGAGTCTTTCCATAGAGATTCAGGTCGTATATCTGCTCCTATTGTGGCAGACGACGGTAGAATCTCTATGGTAACAGCAATGGAGGCGGCTAATGATGTTTTAGCCGCCAAGCCGCCGCTGTTAGCCGTCTCTAAGGTGAAATTAGCGGCTAAGCGCCATCTTGTTTTCAAATTGAAACATAGACGGTCGTTTGCCGCTATTTTTACAAGAAAACGTGCTTTTCACCAGAGAAACGGCAAAAACTCAGGTTTATTGGTTGCCACAAGAAAGAAAGTATGTCCCCAAAGGGGAATTTTCTTTTCCTGCCCTTTGGCAGTATTCTTTTATTGCTGTTGGGTGTGTCAAGCGGTCATTCACCGCTTGAACACGTGGTTTTGGTGGAGGCATCACCGTAACAATTTTGACGGTGATGCTACCGCCGATGGGGCCGTGCATAACACGGTGTTTTACCGTCAGAACACCGTGGGACTTGGTGGAGACCAAGTTCTACGGAGTTTGGACGGTGAAAATTTGTTTTTGCATGATTCTGTCCGTGAAACCACCGTGGAAAATGGTTCCGACCGTGATCCACGGTGTTCTAACGGACGGAAAGTGGTTGTGCACGGTAGTGTTCCGTGTAAACCACGCCCCAAGCGACCTGAATTGTCGGTGCCAGGTTTGGACGGTCCAAACAACTGTTTGGCCGATTCCGACCGTGCGATTCCCGTGAAGAACGGTTTTTACCTTGGGTCACGGGATATGCACGGTGGAAACGGGATTTCCTACGGTGATTTACCGTGGAAATCACCGCCCAAGATACTGAATGTGGAATTACGGGTTATGGACCGACCAAAAATGTTTTTGGCCGGTTCCGACCGTGCAATTACCGTTGGGGACGGCTTTGGCCGTGTACCACGGTGCCTGCCCGGCCGGAAAACATTTTTTCGCGGTTTTGGTCCGTGGAAAATGTTTCCTACCGTAGTAGGTCAAATACTTACGATGTTTTTTGATCTTTTTCAGGTAGCCACGGCGGAGAAGGAAGAAACTGGCGGGGGTGGCAGCGGTTCCTCCTCCCTCAGCTCTTTGCATCCGGGGGATGCAGAGCTGTTGGAGTCGGATGCCGCTTGCTCCCCGGACTCTTTGGGTCGGGCCATAGCTGACTTGGCCGACGGCGGACCTTTGGGTCTGCTATTGGTTGACGATGCTATGGTGACCCAGCCGTCCCCTCGGACCCCTCTATACTATGGGTCTGTTTGGGGACGGTTGACACCGCCTCCCACCATGGGTTCTCCGAGGGCGATCATTAGGTTGGGAGCCATGGAGATCCCGGCGGTTGGTGAGCCGGTGCGGGCCAGCATGCCCGTCGAAGAGGTGGCCACCGGTTTGGCGGCTACCTCTTTGGCGAAGTGTGATCCTCCGGCGGACCAAGGCCGGCTAGAATTGGCTAGCCTGGCTGAGGGAAGCAGAGATGCCTCCTTGGGAGGAACTCTGGTCATTGACACGGAGGCGGAGATGGACACCATGGAAGATGATGTGGTGCCCGTCTCCGTGCGGTGGCGAGGCCAACGGATCCTCTCTTCAGAGGACTCTTCGGAGTCTGAAGGGAGCGGATCAGGCTCCCTGGGTAAACGGTCTGTGACCGGATCCCAGGAGGGTACTCCAGCCCGGAAGGGCAGACCAATTCCGGTCGACCCTGTTGGGGAGGCAGAAGCGGCCTGTCTGGAAAGGCAGGATGAAGCCGCACAGTACCAAACGGCGTCAGGTGGTTTCCTGGCGTCGGATGGGAAACGCTACTTTGTTGGGGAGTACCCTACCCAGCAGTTCCGTAAGGACGGTTCTAAATCCAAAAAGAAGTCCGGAGCTGCTCGGTACACCGCCAGGATGAAAGCCCTGGCGAAGAGGGAGGCACAGTTGGAGCGGACGAAGGCTGCCTTGGCGAAGTTTACGCCGGCAGTGGGTCTTCTCCCTGTGTCGCCAGCTCATCCTGAGGGAGCTGCTGGTGCTGCCTGGCCTGTTGGTCAGCCTCCGGTTTCGGGACCAACCGAAGCGGAGGCTGGCTGTTCAAGCTGGCAGTCTGCAACTCCCAAGAGGGACCGAAGAGCGGAAAAGAAGGCCAATCAGCCTTCTCCTCCCGCTCCGAGGAAGAGCGCTCACGCCAGTGGTGGTGGTGGTCAGGGACAGAAACGTCCCCGCCCCTTCACCCCACCTTTGGCCAGTAATCCGGTGGGAAAGAAGGCTAAGACCTCTCGTGGAGGTCCGGCCGGCTTTCCCAAAGGAAAGTGGAGCCAGGAGGACGGCTTGCGGTACCACCAGGCACAAGCGGCCAGATGTGCTGCCCTTGTCCTGCGGGACAAGAAGGCTGCACGCCGTCGGGAGTTTGAGCTCCAGGCCTCTCAGTTTCCGCCCCGGCGGGACGCTGATGCCAGGAACCCCCTCAGAACAGGGGAACCTCCCGTCGGAGCTGGTGCCACTCCTATTGCGAGTGCCACCACGGCCGCTGGCCAACAGCGTATCGCCCAGAGGGGGCGATACAAGCTGCCAAGGCACCTCACCAAGGTGCGGCAGTTAAACCTGTTGGTGGCAAGGGTCAGCCGACCCTTGCCCCGGAGAAGAAAAATCTTCCCCGGGACGGAAAGGGACGCTTCGTGGCGACACGAGCATCCTCGACCGTCGGTTCGGCTACGGGAGCTAGTTCAAAAGACTAGTACAGCTTCGGCTAGAAAGTCTGCAACTAGTAAGTCCGGTCAATCGAAGGGGGCTAACCACCCTCCTAAGACTGACCGGCCCGGTAAGTCTGTGAGCTTCGGTGCGTCCAGCTCACAGCGCGGTGAACCTTCTTCTCATGAAAAGAAGAAAAAGAAAAAGAAGGGCAAGAAGGCCCATCATGAGAAGAAGGGAGGTCCAAAAGCTTCCACCCGTGGGTCCCAGGGGACTGGTGGTGGTGGAAGTATTGGGACCGAGGAGGAGGAGTCCCGACACGGTGCAACCGTGTCGGCCGGGAGCCAACCACACCATACCCATCATAGCAGGACGGCGTGGATGGATGATCGGTCAATGCGAGACGTTGTTCTCGGTATACCGTCATCCTCCCCGAAGGTGGTGGCGGTACCAAACTTGTCAGTTCGGTCGGTGGGAACTCTCCACCCGGTCAGCTCACCGTTACCTAGCGGTGGGGGCAGCCCGGCGGGGAAAAATGATGTTCCCGCCAAACGTGGTCCCGTGCCTTCCGTAGGAAGGACACCCTTCTCTCCGGGTCCCGATGACGGGGTCTTTGCGTCCCTAGGACCGGAAGAAAGAGCCAAGTCTCCCGAGCCCGAGGGCGAGGGTCGACGCTTTGGTGCAGAGCCTCTGTATTCAGAAAGAGAGGTCTTTCTGAATAACCGGCTTGGTCTGTGGCAGGACCAGCCGGGATTGGAGGGGTACCAATACCACGGATACTATCGTCTGGGGAGCCACTCCCAGTTCCGTGGACGCCGTCGTTGCCGTCATTTGCCATGCGATATGTGCTGGCATTTGGCAGTACAGACTATCCGGTGTTGCTGGTCGTCAACCCGGTAAGGAGATGCTTTGCTGTTCTAGACGTGGTGGGGACAGGAGCTGGGCTCGTACGTATAGCCCAGCTCGCTACCCCATACGTCCAGCATCTCCTTGGCTGCGACTTAGAAGGAATGGTGGGAGAATATGTCACCCACCCTCTATGAGGTAGCGTTTCCGATCCCGCGGCCGCCCTCGTAGACCTTCTGACAAGTCGGACTCTTCGTCAGAGTCCGCAACTTGACACACTTGCCGTCGAAGCGTTTCGACAGCAAGAGGTGTTAAGACTCAGGGGGACTGATTTTGATGTCGGTCTCGGGTGGAGAAACACCCGGATGTGTTCGTGGTGGATACGTCGGTGGATGTCGGAGTGGATGGTGGCTCCGATGAATCCACCACCGAAAAAATCAGTCTGAAACTGAGTGGGGGTCATGGGCGCAATCCTTGCTGGCTCGACCGACCTGATCCCGGGGCGGATCAGGGAAGTTGAGAGGATTGTGACGACCCAGTTCTGCTCCTTGTGGAGTAGAACTAAAATCCCATGTCGTCTGCTAGGCACTTGTAAATTGAGTGCCAGGCAGACAACAAAATGGCCAGCAAGGGTCCCTGTCCTCCCCCAGGTGGAGCAGCCTGGGGGTGTATATAATGGCGGCGGCCATTGTATACTGGACAGTGGAAAGTAAACCCTTTCATGTGTGTGCAGGTGCTAGAAGTGCTCCTTCAATCTACAGGTGGCCAAGATGGCCACCATTCATCTTCTACCTTTGTTTGGGTGTGGAGGTCGTTAACCTCTTCTCCTGGCAGGAATTAGCCAGGAGGTTCAGTTATTTGCATCTTCTGTTGGCTCTCTGCTGGTAGAATTTACCAGCAGATATTGCCTGTTTACAGTGAGTGTTTTATTGTTCATTTATTCTGGTTGAATAAATATATTTGTTTATTTTCACTCTACCACTGGTGTCCGTGTCTTCTTTATTGCTTAATACTGGGGAAGTTACCGCGAGGAGGGTGGTGGTTCTCGGCTGGGGTTGCCGCCCACCACCGTCCTGTTTCCGGCATGTTTGTCATCGTGTCGGCCGGTGCTTCGCGCGCGGTTTGTCCACGGTAGGATTCATCGGGAATCTACCGTGGATTCCTCGGCTTGTTCGGCGGTCTTCGTCCGTCGACTTGCGGCGTGGAGGATCCTCCGATCGGCGCTACCCGTGGCATGGACGGGTGCAAGAGGAGGGCTGGCCAGCGCTTCGACCCGTCCCAAGGAGGGTCAACGGCGGTAAGTTAAGTCAAATTTACCGAGGTCATTGTAGCGACCAAGTCGGGTCGTTACAATAAATAGTCTGCTTTTGAAAAAAGTTATTTCTTAAAAAAAAAAAAGGTCGACAATAGAAATTATTCAAATAAAACCACAGAAATCAATTTCTATGAATTTCATAATTTAAATGCATTTAAATAATAAACATGTTCTACAGAGCCCTGTGATAAGGACAAACAAACAATATGTCGAATTCAATTTATTCAGTTAATAATGTGAAAATATTGAGTTAATACTTAAATATAAAATATAAACTATTGACATTAAAATATTGATTTACTATTTTTCAATTTAAAATATTAATAATTAAAGTCAATTTTATTTGGTTCATATGTCCTTAACTGGATTCCGTATAATTCACCTAAACACATTTCATTGGAATTCATTTAACTCATGTGTGTAGAAGGTATAAGCAAAGAGTATACTATCACCAAGAGGCACCACTTTCTGTCGGTGCCTTTGATGTCGGTGTGCACTACAACAGCGCCACAAAAAATAGTGGCAAGTGAGCAAAGATTTTTTCTATGTATAATTCTAAGTACCTTGCTATTTAGTTTCTATGGGTGGTCATAGACATTGTGCGGCAATTAATTGCCAAAACGATGATAGAAAAAAAAACTTATCATTTTTTCGATTTCCAAAGGAAGCAGAAAGGTAAATAATATAATTTTAAAAATAATAGAATTTAAAGATAAATTTATAGACACTTTTTACTATTGTTTTTTTTTTTAAGTTTTTATTTTAAAACATGTTTTTCAGATTTACTATCATATACTGAAGGTAATTAAAATGACAATTCCCAAATGTGACATAATTTATATTCTTAATTCATTAATTTGCATTTCACTGCTTATGTAAACTTTGTATTTTTCCCTTTCCCCATTTTTTTATTTCCTACCATTAAAAAAAACGTTTTTTAATTTTTTCATTGTTTTTTTTTTAAAAACGAACAAGTTTTTTTTAAATTTACAACACTACAATATATACAATACATATAGCAGAGTTTATCTACTGAGATTTAGGGTAGATAATAAACTATACAACTACCAGGTTAGTAGCAAAAGTGGATTTTTCTGTACCCTAGACTGGCATCTTTCAGAGGGGTTCAAAATGATAACATACAATACTAATGGGTATAAATTTACAATAACATTTTAAAAAGTTCCTGAAACTTTTTATAAGTCACAAATTATTGTGGTACAAAACTTACTTTAAATTATACGTTTGTTGCTATTCCCAGAACAAAAAAATGGATCATCAATTGCCGTCGAAAAGACTTGGAAAAACGTACATTTGACTATTTAAATCGGAATTGCCATATTTGTGAGGAACATTTTGAGACAAGTCAATTTATGAATGCTTTGTCTAAAAACTCCCTCATTTGGAATGCAATTCCAACATTATTTGATGTTTCAAATAAGCCACCAACAATTGGTTCAAAACGAAAACCTCCACCCATCAGAAACAGTGAGCCATCAAAAAGGAAGAAAATTACAGAAAAAGTTCAACAAGAACATGACATGGCCTCTATTCAACAAGATATAGAAGAAGAACCTGTTTGTCCAGCCAACACTGAAAATGTGTTTTCAATCAACAGTGAAACTCCAAAAAAGAAAGCAATGAGAAGAAGAATTAATTCACAACGAATGAAAATACATCGTCTGCAATTCAAAACTAAAAAAGCACAAACCAAATTGACATCCATTGAAGAAATTACTGATTCAACTGCTACATTTTTACCAGATAAAATTTGGAAATTTTTCACTGGACAAATGAAAGCTGGACAGAAGAAAAAAAATGGAAGAAGATGGACAGCTGACATTAAAGCAGTTGCTCTTGGCCTCTATTACCAGAGTCTCAAAACATACAGATCACTCAAGCAATGGTTTTTTTTGCCATCTACAACAAGTTTGCGTCGATATGTTGGTGGCATGAACCTTCAGCCAGGATTAAATTTTTTTTTCTTGGAGATTCTACAACAGAGGGTGTCCCACATGAATGAAATTGATAAGTTCTGTGTACTTCTGTTTGATGAAATGAGCTTAAAAGAGAGCCTCACATATGATGTCAAAAATGATTGTATTGAAGAACTGGATGATTTTGGTTTACTTGGAAGAACCCAAAATGTGGCTAATCATGTCTTAGTATTCATGGTACGAGGAATCGCTTCTAAATGGAAGTTACCGATTGGTTTTCTTTTTGTGAAGAACTCTTGTCAAAGTGGAAAATTGCGGCCATTGGTTCTGCATACAATTACAACTTTAGAAAACATTGGTTTGAACATTAGATGTGTAATTTGTGATCAAGGAACAAACAACACAGCAACTATTGCTAAATTACGAGCCACTGTTGAGCAACCTTATTTTCATTACAATGACAGAAAATAATTTGTTTTATATGATTTTCCTCAGCTACTGAAAAGCATGAGAAATAACCTTAAAAAACCTATCTGGACATGGGTGATGGTCAAATTGCCTCATGGAAACATATTGAGCAGTTTTATGAGCAAGATTCATGCCAAACCTACCGTATAGCCCCAAGACTCACAAAAAAGCATATTTACCTTCCACCATTTGCACCACTTCGGGTTAAGCTTGCAACTCAAGTTTTCAGCTATTCAGTAGCATGTGGTATAGAATGTCAACTGCGTAGTGGTGTTCTTTCTAAAACTGCAATGTTTCTAATTTTCTACACAAAATGGATAATCTTTTTGACATTTGTAATAGCCATAGTTTCAATGACAAGAGGAAACCAATGAGGAAGCCTATCAAAAAAGGTTCTTCTGTTCATGAAATGAAAACTTGGCGGTTCATTGAAAAAAATGGTGTACATTTAAAATGTCCATGATCACTACTTGGATGGCAATTAAGTATCAATGGTCTACTGATGATGGCAAGTGACCTGTTTGAAAACCCAAGATTTGAATTTCTTATAACAAGCAGGCTCAATCAGGATGCCTTAGAAAATCTTTTTTTATATTATTCGAGGGTGTGGTGGACAATGTGATAATCCAACATGTGAACAGTTTCGTTATTCATTGCGGTCTGTGATAGTTGCAAAGTTCATGGCACCAACATCCTGCAAAACAAACTGCATCAAAGATATAGACTCTTTTTTGTCAATTTTGGCATCTGCAAGAAAGAGAAACATGACATCCAGACAGGCAAGACACAAGAAATGTACATCCCAAGAAACAGCACAGAGGAAAATGAAATTCCATGTGCCATTTTAATGGCACATAAAATTTCATCTTCAGAAATAGACATTACAAGCATTGAAACATCTGGACTAACATATGTGTGTGGATTCATTGTTAAAAAAGTTTTGGGTAAGATGAACTGCAGTGATTGTGAAAACATATTGGTTGAACCAGCAGAAAGGTCCCATCCAGGAGCATGAAGTATTTTTAACAATAAAAGCATACAACCAACAAAATTCTCCATTTGGTGGCTTAACACGACCAAAGGGGTCCATCGTCAGCTGCATTAGCAACATGGAAGCAATCTTTTCAAAACAATTTCAGAAATGTAAACATTTACCAAAAATTATGTTGCGTCTGACAAATATTATAATGGAGTCTGTTGATTTTTCTTGTCTGTCAACTCACAACAAGCATGCAGATCATTTAAAAAATATCTAATAATTTTGTTTTTAAGAGTGAAGATATTTTATTCCTTAAAATTTTTCAACAGGACCCTTACTAATAGCCAAAAACGAAGCACCAAAAAAAAACTAATAAATTCAGTCATTTGTAAAAATTTTTTTATGTAGTTGTATTTTGTTTAAAATTTTGTATTTTGTTTGTTGTAATAATTTTTTTTTTGATGCAGGTAAAATTTGTGTTTAATTATTTTGATATTTACTGAACATATGCTTGTATTTTAGGATTTCTTAGAACGTAAATTTCATGAAATGTATACTATAAAAACATGCTGAAAACAGGTCATTTTTAAAACTAAACTTTCAAAACTAAATTTTCATAAAAAATTTTAACATCACCTTCTAATATTTTAGTTTTGAAATACATTTATTTGCATAAAAGAAATTATAAAAGTAATGAAAAGAATAAAAAATAAAATATAAAATAAATCTGCACAGATGTGCTTGTAGAGCTCCTAAAATAACATTACATTTAATCGTGATAAATGTATGCTTGCTCACTTGGCGGCGCTGCTGATACAAAATGCACACATTTTAGCTTGAGTGGTGCCTCTTGGTTGATAATAAACTCTTTGGTATAAGCAAAGAGTTTATTATCAGATTACTCTTTGGTATAAGGTTCATTTCATTTACGTTATTTCTAAAGGTATTGAAAAACGTCCTTGTATATGAGCGTCATTATATGCACATCAATACAAACTACATTATTATAGATGTGGCCTGAGACACATGAGGAAAAAGTTGCCAATAATTGTTTCTTTACATGGCCACCAGAAAGCAGCACAATTTGTGATATGGAAAGTTACCTTTTAGATATCGAAAGTTGAATTCTGGATATCGACACATGTCCTGCCATCTGGTGGTCGCTTTTCGAGTACCACCTTTTAAGAGAGTGTCTATTTTTACTATAGACATCCTATGAAGATGGAAATTACTCTCCCAGTGTTTTCAAAAGCGGCGGCCAGAATGCAGCACAATTTGTGATATCGAAAGTTGCTTTCTGGATATCGAAAATTCAATTTTTGATATCGGAATTGAATGGATTTGTGCGCCGTTTTAGTTTTTATTATTATATTTTGGAGATATATGAGCATAGAATTTGGGGGCCGTTTTACTTTTTATTCTTCAATTCTGGATATCGAAAGTTGAATTTTGGATATCGGCGCCGTTTTACTTTTTATTCCTGAATTTCGGAGAATGATGAGACTTGTGTGTCTCTAATTCAATTCTGGATATCGAAACTTGAATTCTGGATATCGACATACGTCCTGACATCTGGTGGTGGCTTTCTGAGCACCAATTTTTAAGAGAGTGTCTTCTTTTACAATAGAAATCCTATGAACATGGAAATTACTCTCGTAGAGTTTCCAAAAGCGGCGGCCAGATAGCAGCACAATTTGTGATATCGAAAGTTGCTTTCTGGATATCGAAAATTCAATTTTTGATATCGAAATTGAATGAATTTGTGCGCCGTTTTATTTTTTATTTTTGAATTTTGGAGACTGATGAACAAACTGAATTTTGGATATCGAAACCTGAATTCTGGATATCGAAAGTTGAATTCTGGATATCGACACATGTCCTGACATCTGGTGGTGGCTTTTCGAGCACCACTTTTTAAGAAAGTGGCTATTTTTACTATAGAAATCCTATGAAGATGGAAATTACTCTCGTATAGTTTCGAAAATCGGCGGCCAGATAGCAGCACAATTTGTGATATCGAAACATGAATTATGGATATCGAAACTTGAATTTTTGATATCAACACACAAGTCTCATCATTCTCCGAAATTCGGGAATAAAAAGTAAAACGGCTTGCCATACAAACCACCATAGGGAATTCGTCTGCTCATTCAAAAATTTGAAAATGAGCAGACCAGGTTGACACAATATCAACTTTCTCCAAAGTTCAACTTTGAGAAAAATAATAATTTTGTTTGCAAAAAAGTTCACTTGGCTTTCCAACAGGAGTGTTAAACATTAACAATAATATTATTTCCATTTCAAATTGGTCAACATTTCGATTTGAAAAAAATATGCATTTTAATTAGCCAATTAATGAAATTCCCAAGTGATTATTATTGTAAATTATGTAAATATATTTAAATTAAAATTATTTGTGGGTGAAAAATCACTTTTATTGAACATAAACAAATTAATAAAATAAATTAAAACAAAATTGAAAACCAACTTAAGGTGGGGGTACTACCTACTAAACTTAACCATTACCTGCACGAAAAAAAAATGTCCGGAATTTTAAAAAAAATTTTGAAATTTTTTGTATAGGAAAGAGTGGGCAGAATTTCGTTATTTCTGGGCAGGTCGCAATATTTTTGGGCCGGTGAGGGTAATCGAGGGTAGGTGGGGGTACTACCTGCCAACAGTGAAAAAGCGAATGACTGTAACAGCAACAGCTAACTAACAGCTAACCAAATTATATATTTTCAAAGGCCATTGAATAAATCACGTTTATGTACGTATTTTATTATTCATGTTAAATATGTGTATTTTGGTATTTAATTGTGTGAAATAAATAATTAAATTTTATTGTATTATATTCAGTATAATTTTACGAGTAGGTTACATAAATATAAATAAAATGCAGTTCCTTTTCTGAAAAAAAAAATAAGAATATATGAGTTTGCTATGAGCAGCAAATATGCAATTAAGAGCTTTTTGTCTTTTACTGTCATGGCCGCCGTAGTGTTCAATTCGCCTCAAAATGGCGTCTTAACTGCCAATCTAATGACATTTGTAAGCATTCACAGGTGGCGCTGCCTGGCGAGTAAATTGTCATAATGGTGGCCATTTTACGGGTATCTAAATTTCGAAGCTGGTAGACCTGTATCCATAGGAGGCTATGGCGCAACTCTACGAAGCCCTGTAAAGGACATGCACAAAATTAAATAAAGTTAAACAAAAAAAAGATATGGCCACAGTTAAGGCACCACTTATGGCGCCAAAAAAAGATATGGCCGCACTTAGGGCCGCGCTTACGGCCGCACTTAAGGCCACATTTAAGAAAAAAGATGGAGCTTGCGAATGCATTTTGTCTAGAGTTCGTTTGATTATTGATTATGAAATCTGTTATCAATACATACTTCAATGATACTGATGTATGTCTTGTTTTTTTACCAAATACGCTCATAAAAATATGGGGAAAATATCGTTTCCTATCTCTTTCAATATATCATCTGTAACTTGTGTGCGTTCATTTGTAAATATATTGTACGCACATAAACACACAGGTGGTTGGGTTCAGCACAAAAACCCCCGTTTATGAAGGACTGCAATTTCTAATTGGCAAACGAAGTTTTTGTGCTGAATCCAAAACCTGTCACAAATACTGTGACACAGTAGTCAATTTCGTCAAATAGCCAATGTTTATCACCTTATACACCATCTGGTGTGAGAAATCACAAGCTTACATTTTTGTTGACAATTTTTTCCTTAAGTGCGGCTGTAAGTGCGGCCGTAAGTGGGGCCGTAAGTGCGGCCATAAGTGCGGCCGTATCTTATTTTGGCGCCATAAGTGGGCTTTAACTGTGGCCATATCTTTTTTTGGCGCCATAAGTGGTGCCTTAACTGTGGCCATCTCTTTTTTTTTAACTTTATTTAATTGTGTATGTCCTTTACGGGGCTTCGTACAACTCTCTCTATCTATGGCCACAGAATATGGATATAAAAAGAAGAGAAACTCTCGTGCGGCCTCTTTGAATTTGCTGTGACAGAATTTCATGACCTTGGACTGAAAGCTTCTCTTATTTTAACCGGTTACTTGATGTCCGCCATTTTGAAATGTATTACTATGTTTGGTTGTTTTGTGTTATTCATTTGATTAAATGGAAACATGAGGAGTAAACAAATGCTTTTTAAATGTGAAAAATTTGAAGAAAAAAAATATTTTGAAGAAAATGAATATCGTTTTAAATAATCAAATTCAAATTGTTTTAATCTTAATTATTAAAAGTATATGTAATTAAAATAAAATGATAAATGTAATTTTTTTATTCAGATTATTTTTTTAATAATGTAACAACCCAGTTTTGCTCTTTATTTGAGCAGAACTAAATCTCCTGTGTCGTCTGCTAGGCTGGCTAATTAGCTGCCAGGCAGACGACAAAATGGCCAGCAAGGGTCACTGTCCTTCCCCAGGTGGAGCAGCCTGGGGGTATATAATGGCGGCGGCCATTATATTCTGGGCAGTGTGTGTTAGACCCTGATGCTGTGTGCATGTGATTGTTGGTGCTTTTCTTTCAACAGGTGGCCAAGATGGCCACCATTCATCATGATCTTTTGTGGTGTTCAGGTGTGTTACACCTTAGCTCCTGGCTGGATTAGCCAGGAGATATATCATTGCATCTCCAAAAGGAGTCATCTCTTTGTTTGGGTGTTTACCACCTTGTTTGTCTGCTGGTTGGATTAACCAGCAGATTACTGCATCTATTTATTGAGTGAGTGTTTTTGCTAATTTATTCTGGGAATAAATCATACTTATTATTTTCACTCTACACACTGTGTCCGTGTCACTTATTTTCTGGGGAAGTTACCGCGGAAAGGGTGGGGGTTCAAGTGGGATTTCACCAACCACCCACCATCCTATTTTCGTCATTTCGGCCGGTACTTCGCGTCGGCTTTCCACGGTAAGATCCAACGGGGATTTACCGTGGATTCTCCATCGGTTCGGCGGCAATTCGTCCGTCGATCTCCGGGGAGATCGACTCTCGACCGGCGTTACCCAGGGACCGGACGGACAAGAGCGGGCAGTCCGCGCTTCGACCTCGGCCCCAAGGGAGTCTGGATACGGTAAGACGGGGAAGTTTTGCCGGGTGTTGTTTCGAACCCAAGTCGGGTCGTTACAATAAATGTTATTTTTAAATTTCAGTTTTATTTTTTTTTTAATAAATTTCAGTTTTTAATTATGTTTTTAAATTTCAGTTTTTAATTTCGTTTTTAAATTTTAGTTTTGATTTTTATTTTTAAATTTCAGTTTTTAATTTTGTTTTTAAATTTTAGTTTTTAAATTTTAGTTTTTAATTTCTGTTTTTAATTTTATTTTTAAATTTCAGTTTTAATTTCGTTTTTAATTTTATTTTTAAATTTTATTTTTAAATTTTAGTTTTTAATTATGTTTTTAAATTTCAGTTTTTATTTTATTTTTAAATTTCAATTTTTAATTTCGTTTTTAAATTTTAGTTTTAAATTCTATTTTTAAATTTCAGTTTTTAATTTTATTTTTAAATTTTATTTTTAAATTTTATTTTTAAATTTGTTTTTAGTTTTGTTTTTATTATTCAGTTTTTAATTTTATTTTTATTTTTAAATTTCAGTTTTTAATTTCGTTTTTAAATTTCAGTTTTTAATTTCAGTTTTTAATTTTATTTTTAAATTTTATTTTTAAATTTTATTTTTAAATTTCAGTTTTTAGTTTTGTTTTTAAATTTTAGTTTTAAATTTTATTTTTAAATTTGTTTTTAGTTTTGTTTTTATATTTCAGTTTTTAATTTTATTTTTAATTTTTATTTTTAAATTTCAGTTTTTAATTTCGTTTTTAAATTTCAGTTTTTAATTTTATTTTTAAATTTTATTTTTAAATTTTATTTTTAAATTTTATTTTTAAATTTCAGTTTTTAGTTTTGTTTTTAAATTTTAGTTTGAAATACATTTTTAATTTTCAGTTTTTAATTTTATTTTTAAATTTTATTTTTAAATTTCAGTTTTTAATTTTATTTTTAAAATTTTTTTTTAAATTTCAGTATTTAATTTTATTTTTAAATTTCAGTTTTATTATTATGTAAAATAATACATTTAAAATATGAAATTTTATAAACAAATTTTTAATTTAAAATTTTTCAACTTTTATATTTTTACAATTTGCCAACTTTTGAATCGTTGCTATTGCCACAGATGAACACATATCAAAATGTAATACATTTCAAAATGGCGGCAGCTGCTTCACGTCATAATAGCGACTAAAATTCTGGGACGGCGCCGCACATGCGCAGAAAAATTCTGTCACAAGTTAATGGCTCAGTTTCTCTTCTGTTTATATCCTTATCCTGTGCTATGGCTCTGATAAATTCAGCGACGCAGCGCCACCAGCGGAGCCTTAATAGTCGTTTCAATTGGGGGACTATTTCGTGAAATGAAAAGTTGTAAAGTTGTAAACAAGGCATATGATTATTCAATGGTTTGAGAGCTGAGCTAAAGTTTTGGGATTGTTACTTAATATTATTTAATTAATAATAAGTATTAAATTTGGAGAGTTGATTGGTCAATCAATATCGTCAGTCTGGAACCACCGCCGTCGTCGTCGTCGTCGTCAGCAGCAGCAGCAGCGTCGGCCGGTGACTGCACCAGTAGCTTGGTTTATGATCCAAGAGTGGCGGGAATGTCCGGAGAACGTCGAACTGTGATTCAGGGGAATTCGAGCCAATATGTGAAGATCAACGTTGGTGGAGTTCTTCATTACACTACCATAGGAACGCTCACTAAACATGACAACATGCTCAGAGCCATGTTCAGCGGACGAATGGAAGTTCTCACAGATTCGGAAGGTCCGAAAATAAGCACGTGCCCTCACTAATTTACACACAGGCAAGTGTGCGCAGCACTAAAATTTCGTTTGTACCGCCCTTTTATGACGGTAGACTTATCAGACCAAGTCACAAACCAATTAGAAATTGATGGCGCTCATAAAAGGGCCGGGCAAACGAAATTTTAGTGCTGGGCACACTTGCCTTCGTAATTGCACGTGTGACCACCCTTTTAACACTCCCCTCCCTCAAAATCATTATATTCCTGGACGTTTATGGGTGTCGCGTGATGAGAGTGATTATGATGTTTTTTTGTTGTTGTTGTCTTGATTTTAGGTTGGATTCTTATAGATCGTAGCGGAAAACACTTCGGAACAATTCTGAACTTTCTTCGAGACGAGAACGTGGCTCTACCGGATAGCCAACGAGAACTGGCCGAATTGTTGGCGGAGGCAAAATATTATCTGGTTCAAGATCTCGCAGAAAGCTGTGAGTCAAGTCTCAAGCACAAGGGAAAGGAATCGGAACCGATCTGTCGCGTTCCACTGATAACGTCTGTTAAAGAGGAACAATTTCTAATCAATTCCACTTTGAAGGTCTCTCTCTCACTTTCCCTCCCTTAAGTTTGAAATCGCCTCTTAGAACTTTTTTGTTATTTAATGTTCGAGAATCAACTTTACAAAGAAATTGAAAGTGTCTGAGAAACTAGAAGAGTTAATAATTACTTAAAAAAACTTTCATGTTGACATTTTTTTGAAAGAATAAACTCATTATGGCTATTTTACTATTTTCATTTTGATATGTGACGAGTTTTCCTCTAGTTTGAAGTGAAAAACGAAATTCTAAAAGGTGAAATTGCCATTAATTGCAATGAATTTTGAACTCGGCTAATTATTCTAGGTTTTAAAAGAGAAACTGAAAGTGTTTTAAAAACTAGAACGGGTAGCTGAATTACTTAATAGGATTTTCACGTGTTGATTATCTTTCAAAATAAACTTATTAATGAGAAAAAGTGAGTTAAAGTTGGGTGATTTTCAAACTTGACATAAAACGTCTTATTTTAAACGATATCAACTTGAAAATAAGTATATATGATTAAGCTACAGTTCTAGTTTCTAAAACACTTCCAATTTTTTTAATTTTGCTCTGGAAAGAAAGAATTACCAAAGTTCGAGGGATCCCGCTTACACTTTAAAACCACATTACACGTTCCATTTACACTTCTAGTTTCTGAAACAGTTTCGATTTGTTAATATCACCTCTGATACACAAAATATCTTCAAGAGTTCAACTAAATTCGTTCCTATTTCGCGGTAGTTCGTCACTAAATTGTTTTCTCATGTTCTTTTTTCGTAGCCGGTAGTCAAACTTTTGATCAATAGACACAACAATAAGTATTCGTATACAAGGTCAGTCTTGCTCATTCTCTATCTTTCTTTCTATCTCTATTTTCTAAGAGTAACTTTTTAACTAACTTACGTTTTAACTTAATTCGCAGCACATCCGACGACAACCTTCTGAAGAACATCGAACTATTCGACAAGTTGTCTTTACGTTTCAGCGGCAGAGTTCTTTTTATTAAAGACGTTATTGGTTCAAATGAAATATGTTGTTGGTCTTTTTACGGACATGGAAAGAAGATAGCAGAAGTTTGTTGCACGTCGATCGTCTACGCAACAGATAAGAAACATACAAAAGTGAGTCCTTAAAATTTGGAGAAAACCATGGACCGTAACCATTTCTCTCTCTCTCTCTCTCTCGTAGGTGGAATTCCCCGAAGCTCGAATCTATGAAGAAACTCTCAATATTTTGTTGTATGAAAATCGGACCGGTCCCGACGTGGAATTGATGCAGGCGACGAGTACAAGAGGAGCTGTGGCGATGACGTCATATGCCAGCGACGACGAGGACGAACGTCGTTCCGTAGCTTGTGGAGGAAGAGACGCTCGTGAAGCGACTCATTTGGGGCGACTTCGAAGTAACAAACATCAAGCCTGAACAAAAAAAAACACATGACGAAACGGCAAAAAAAGAAGCGTCTTATTTCGAATTGTAACCGAGATTTAATTTCAAAGAAGTACTTAAAATTAAAAAAAAAAGGTTTTGTTGCATCAAATGGATTTTTTTGTATCTTTTCTGTTTTGTTTGTTCATTTTTTAGGCTTTCTTTTAACTTCCCAATTGAACGTGTGATTCCTGAAATAAGGATACAGATTTAAGATTACGTGTTTTAACATTTACTTTTGTTGGTATCAAAAAAATATTTCTTGCTTACCTTTAATTTAATCCGTGACCTTTTGTCTCGTAAGGAAGTAAGAGGGTCAGGGCAGCTGCAAAAAGATCAACAGTTACGTAGACAATGATCGTAATTTCAAATGCAGTTATTAAAATAAACCTAAAATACAAAAGCAATTCAGGCAAGAATAGTTCTTTTATTTGATATAAGAAATTTCTGAAAAAAGATCTTTCAAAATGTTTTGATTATTGTGTATTTTGCTTAAAAAGTGATGATAAACTTGAATGTGTTTTAGAAACTAGATGGGATAGCCTTGGCTCAGTTTGAAAATGGCCCAAGTTTTAAGTAGAAGAGCTTTTTTAATTTTTATCTACAAATAGTTTAGTTTGATGGGTGGGTGGCTGTTGAAACAGCCACAAGGCACCCTTTTTATCATGGATAACAACCCAATACTCATCCGACCACCAAGAAACACGGACATACCGAGGGCCTCTGACAATAAAGAAATAGCTACCCCAGTGGCAAGTGTGACTTGCTCAGTGAAATATTGTACAGCAGAATCTACATCCCAAAACCTCCGGAGTTCAGAAAAAGTTAGGTGATATATTTGTTTTGCCAGACAAACTGGGGCTTGTCTGTGCACCACAAACAAGCCCCAGTTTGCCTGGCAAAACAAATGTCGCTGACATGAAGGGCAAGGTTGCTGACTAACACCAAGAGCTTAGCATGCACCAGAAAATGGTCACTACCCCAAAGCATATCCAGCACATGCCAAGACAGGCAGGAAGCTAACCCCACAAAGCAAAAGGTCAAATCTAGGCAGAAAAAACTATGTGTAGCAGCATGAAAACGAGTCCCAGTGCCCATGTTCAGCAACATCACATCACATCTCTCAAAAACCCGAGCCCCTGCGGTTGAGGTTGGCACTGCCCCATAAAGGTCTATGACCATTGAAGTCCTCAATAAAGGGAGGCGGCAACTGGTGCAAAAGGTCATCAAGATCCACTGCCCAAACATCCTCGTGAGGAGGTAGTACCGGGAAAAACCGTAACAAGAAACAGCAATGCCAACCGCACGGCCACCAATTGTAAAAAGAAAGCAGAGGCACCTGCAAGTGCAAATAATCATTAAGAGCCAAAATAGCAACCCCACCACCTCCCACAGACCCCACAATCATCATACTGGTAAATAGTGAACCCATGTTGTACGTAGAAAGCCCCATGCGACAAGAGAGTTTACTGCAGGGGGTTATAGCGGGATAGAAGGACCCACTATGCATCACAGCATCCTGGCTAGCCACACCAACAGAAGTGGGTAGCATAGTCCCCAACACATACACCCCAAAATCAAGACAAGTACTACAATCAGCCATGGCAGCAGCAGACTGCACTGCAATCCTCGACACCACCACAGCGTAAGTACAACCACCTAGCGGCTCAGTCTGACATGCAGGGTCAACCATCCATTACTGCCCTGGCTGCCAGACAGGAAACCGAACAAGTGGAGGCACCACAATTGGCAAGAGAAAGGCATCAGGTTGTCCCCCACTGAACAAGGATACGCGGAACGAGTTTCTCCTCGTGAGGACGAGTCTTGTCGACTCCTCCGGTACAAGAAGAAACTGCAGCCGGCGATTCTCAAACCTCTCTTGGAATCAAAGGCCGAGACGGTAAGGGACTTTACCGCTGAGGCAATGTTGGTCGAGGCCGACATGCTGACGACGGGAGAGTTACCTGCCCGTACCTTGACGGTACCAGGGACCAAGGCTACGGCCAAGGCCTCTGGTGCTGTGCCCAGCCAAGGGCTCTGCTACATCTTTTAACTCTTCGGGTGTGAAGGCAGTGGCACTATCCAAATCGGACACAGCTACTGCCAAGACCAGAGGGCAGAAGGGTAAAAAGACAAAGCGCCAGAGCCAGGGTGGAAATAAGTCCACAGCGGCCCTGTCATGGTCCGGCCAGATGGCTGGTGGAGGTCCTACTCATAGGCAACCCGGTCCATGCTTTCAGTGTAACCAGATGGGTCACCTTAAGAAGGACTGTCCGAAGGCTGTTGCCCAAGGACAGGTTGCTTGAGTATCACCGGGTGAAAGTTCGGTGATGCGGTACATGCCGGGTCTAGCCACCATGGTACTGCAGGGCCGGGAGTATCTGTCCACCGTAATTGATGGACAGATAGATGTTCTATCTGCCTGTTGCCAGGGATGATGGTGCACCCTCGTCAAATCAGCACCGTTTGCTGCAGAACTGAGCTGCAGTCAACCGGGATTGATTAAAAACTCAGGTGCCTGGCAGGTACCTTTGGGCAGTATGCAAGTACGTGTGTATCCTGCATGAAACAGGGGTGATTCTGCGAGGTCTGCGAACCCGGAAACTACCCGTTGGGTGTTTCCGAAGCCATGCCCCACATTGGAAGCTGCGCTGGCCCAACTGGAGAGTTGGGTGGCACTTTTCTTCTCTGTTTGCAGGGGAGAAGGTTCGGACGGTACGGGCATTGCAGCAGCTTCAGGTGTTGGTATGCCCATGCTGTTGCCCAGGCCTGGTGGGTCTCCTGGTGTGGAGACTGGAAGCCAGGCCCCCAAGCATCTGGTACGACAATTCCTTGTGGATGGGAAGATGGATGAAGCTCGGAGAAGCAATGTTGGGCAATGACGGTTGCCCATTCCGGAGTTGCAAAGCCGTTCTTACTTGCGTGGGGCACCACATGTACTGTTGTCAATGGATGATCGGCTGATTTAGTCGATTGTTGACACTGGGGCCGAGGTTTCGGTTATGAACATGTCAGTGGCACAGCAGATGGGGTTACCGGTGCAGAAGGTTAACCTACCCTCATGCCTGATCGGCATTGGCGGATACTCCATCGTGATAGAAGGAGTCATGTACGTGAACATGTCAATCCACGGGAGGTCCATACGAACCCATCTTCTCCTCATTGAGGGTGAAGGAAAAGCCATTATAGGTGTAGACCTGGCTTCTCGGTTTGGGTTGATGTTGGATGTCGTGAGCCTGAAAATATATTTCCGGGAAGACATCTGGACCACACATCCAGATGCTCTTCATGCCGCACTGGCCGATCAGGCTTTGCAGGGTGATTCGCATGAAACACCCCATCCGAACTCGTTGTTGGAGGCATTGGCGAAGCTTCACGATTCTGTGGAGCCTCTGCTACTCCCTCCTTTCGGGATACCAGAAGGGATGCCTGCGGATCCTGAAAAGGTGGATGGGTGGGTTAACATTGTGTCACACGCACTCGCTGAGACCAGTTCTTCAATTAAGAGTGGGAAAGTGTGTTCTTTGCGACTGTTGGAGAAAGTATGGCTATGAGCTCATAAGTGGAAGGTGGTTTCCATGATCTTGGTAGAGCATGCTGGCCCTGGACAGCTGCTTCTCGTAGAGCCCCATCGTAAAGCCTTAGGTGGCCGTGGTCTGTTAGCGGCGGCAGGAATTGCCAAAGCCACAGAAGAAGGCACTTACGATATATGGCTTGAGAGTTTCCAGGGCCATAGCCCTGGAAACAGGTGAGGGTGTGGTGACAGCTCAAGCTTTGGAGGCAGCTATAGTGGTGGGACTGGACGGTCCATCTAAGTTGAGCGGTGGAGACCCCACTCATGGAGATGGCCAGCCATGGGGGCTTCTGCCTAAGTTTAGAGGGGCAACCGGTAAAGGTCGCCGAGTGCTCAATGCAGAAGTGAAACCCACTCTCGAAGAGTCTTAAAATCGGACCTCGTCTGAAGCCTAAAGAGGTGGCACAGCTTCGGGTGTTACTGCTGGAACACCGAGATCATTTCGCACTCGATTATATAGAGCTGGGGAAACCCCGCCCGTCAAACATACGATTGATACCGGTGGGTTACCTCCGGTGCGTGAAGGATTGCGAAGAACAGCTCCAGCGGCACTTGCAATCAAGAGAGAAGAGGTAGCAAAAATGTTGAATGCAGGGGTAATCCAACCTTCGCATAGTCCGTATGCAAGCCCTATCTTACTTGTTCACAAGAGGATGGTGGCTTTCATTTCTGTGTGGACTATTAGAGACTGAACGGCCAGACAAAGGCAGATCAGTACCCGCTACCTCGCATCGATGATGCCCTCGATTCCCTTGCTGGAGCAAAGTATTTTGCAACACTGGACCTTGCTAGTGGTTATTAACAGGTCAGGATGGCGGAGCAAGACATTGAGAAGACAGCATTCATATGCTCTTAAGGTCTGTTTGAGTTTCGAAAAATGCCTTTCGGACTATGCAATGCTCCTGCCACAATGCAAAGAGCAGGACATAAGTGGGTGTTGGTGTACCTGGACGATATTATCGTTTTTGGGAACACCTATGAGCAGTTTCTCGAATGCTTAGGAACTGTCCTGAGACTGTTATGAGGGGCAGAGCTGAAACTCCAGCCGAAGAAATGTTTTTTCGGTTTTCACAAGGTCAAATATCTCGGTCACATTGTTAGTGCCGAGGGAGTTGCTCTGGACCCGGGACTCATGAGAGCAGTCGAAGAGTTCAATGTTCTTACAACGGTGACCGCCGTCCGAAGTTTTCTTGGACTGGCCGGCTACTACCATAGGTTCATTAAGGACTTCACCAAGGTCGCAAGGCCACTGCATGATCTGACCAGAAAGGATGCATCTTTTGACTGGTCAGAGCAGTGTGGTCTAGCATTCGAGCGGTTAAAGGCATTTTTTAATGGAAGCACCAGTGCTCACCATGTATGAGCCATGTGGTGAGGGGTTAATTCACACCGATGTGAGTGGGTATGGTCAAGGGGTCGTAGTCTACCAGAAGTTACCTGAGGACAAGGCTCCTCGGGTTCTGGCCTACGCTAGCCGTTTTATGAAAGGACCGGAAACACGGTATATTGTCACTGAGCAAGAATGCTTGGCGATCATGTTTGCAGTGTGTAAATTCCGAACTTACATTTTTTTCGGGACTTTGTGATCGTAACTGATCACTATGCGCTGTCATTTGCAGACTGCCAAAAACCTGCAGGGCAGGTTGGGGCATTGGCAAATGCAGTTGCAGGAGTACCGGTATAAGATTCAGTTTAAGAAGAGGAAACTTCATGAGGCTGCCGACTGTTTGAGTCGGTATCCGGTAAATGAAGTTGACAATCCTTCTTTACCTGAACACGTCAAGGCAGACGTATGTGAGGTCATTTACCGGGTCTGGTTCGACGTGGAGCAGGCCAATGGCAATTAGTGCTCCATGGTGAAGCGTGAGATCTTCACCGACCCCAACTCGAACTTAAGGTTGAAGTTCGTGGTGGCAAACAGATTGCTGTATGCCATCAAATCCATACAGGATTGCACTAGAACTGTGTTGGTTGTGCCGAGGTCATGTCAAGCCTTCTGCTTGCGGAAGTTGCACGATAGCTCGGAAGCTGGTCACTTCGGAGTGTACAAGACCTACCAACAGTTGTGTACTCGTTTCTACTTATTAGGTATGAAACATGACACGGTGGAGTATGTTAAGTACGACAGTTCGCCAGAGCTCAAGGTTTTTTGCAACCGATAGTTCCAGAATACCCAGTTCATGCCTGGGGAATGTACTTTGTGGGGCGTTTCCTGCATCCGTGGGCGAAGTAACCTATGTGTTGATCATGGTGGACTACTTCACCCTGTACGGCGTGGCGAAGGCAATATACGAAGGGCTATGGCCTCTTGTGTTGTCAAGTTTTTGAAAAATGAGATCTTGTCGGTGTATGGCACACCCATAACTCTCATCTGGGATCATGGTTCCCAATTCTGTAGCAAAGTTTTGCAAAAGTTCAGAGAATGCTATAATATAGTACAGCACCACATGACAACTTACCATCCGCAAGCTAATGGGCTTCCAGACCGTACGAATAAAACCATAATGGAGACCATCAAGCGTTACCTTGATCCTCTCAAGGACCAACGTGATTGGTTTGAGAAGTTATGGCCCAGTGTGTGGGCCTACAACACCGCGGTGCAGGAGAGCACGGAAGTGTCTTCGTACCAATTGTTGTTTGGCCGCAAACCTAGGTTGGGGATTGATAATCTCCTTTCTAATGGTCCGGTCCATGACTTGCCTCACCAGCAAGCTGTGGAGGAGCATTCACGTCAAAATTTGGCAGCTGCTCAGAGAAAACAGAAGAGCCGGTACGATGCTGGCTGGCCGAAGCCACCCCTATACCAGCGTGGAATGAAGGTCTGGATGATTGATTTGGCTGGTAAGCTCGGCCAAGCTAAGAAGTAGAACTTTGCGTACAAGGTCGAACTGGGTACTGTGGTCTGGCCGATTTCCGACCTGGTCTAGGAGGTAGAATTCATAGATGGGTATGGTCGGAAGGTGCAGAACCGGTTTCATGTTGATAACTTGAAGCCATAAGTTCCCACATATGGAGTCCGTGAGGAAGATGGCCTTGGTGGCTCTGAAACCTCCTCGGACTCCAGTTGGGCCAGTGACGCTGAGTCGAAGACTGGTGGAAGTGACAGGATGGACGATATTCGTCCCGGAACTTCTCATCAGCCTTCTTGGCTGATGAGTCTACCGACTCGGAGGCAGAGGAAGCAACTCAGCCTGGTATAACCTCCTTCGGAGGAAACCGAAGGCTTTTGAGGTTGTGCAACCTTCCTCTAATGCATCAGTGGCCACCAGGATTCTACAGGGACTCTATGAGTTTCTGCCCTGGTGGGAGAGATCAGTCTGATCCCTGGAGTGGGATGACAGCCTGATTCGAAGGAATTAAAATTGGGCCCCCAGGAACCTCTGAACGGGACACCGCCTATCTATCACGGAGAGATGGCAGTCACCCAGGGAGAAATGGGTGGAGAAATCCGGAATGCACAACTGCAGACTTTGTATTTAGTCTGCAGAAGTTATTTCGAATCAAGATCTTTCTCCTTAGTCTTTTTATAGGGATTCATGCCGTGTATCTGCCCCTAACAAGGCCGACGACTGTAGAATCTTTATGGTAACAGCAGCGGAGGTGGCTAATGATGTTTTAGCCACCAAGCCGCCGCTGTTACCTGTTTTACCAGTAAAATTAGCGGCTAAGTGCCATCTTCTTTTGAGAATTAAAAGAAGACGTTCGTTTGCCGCTAATTTAAGAAGAAAATGTATTTTTCACCGGCAAAAAACAGAATGTTCACGGTAGTAGTCTGTGGAAATCGTTTCCTATCATAGTAGGAAACTTTTTTATGGTTGTTTTTGGTTTTTTACTGGTGACCACGGAGGAGAAGAAGGATAAAGGCGGGGGAGCAGCAGTTCCTCCTCCCTCAGCTTTTTGCATATGGGTGATGCGGAGCTGTTGGAGTCGGATGCTGCTTGCTCCCCGGATTTTTTGGGATAGGTCATAGTGGACCTTTCGGTCTGCTATTGGCTGAGGACGCTGTGGTGATGCAGCCGTCTTCTCGGACGCCTCTGTTTTATGGGTTCGTGTGGGGATGGTTGACACCAACTCCCTACCATGGAGTCTCCAAGGGCGACCATTAAGTTGGGAGCCATGGAGATTCTGGCAGTGGGTGAGCCGGTTGGGGCAAGCATGCCCGTCAGAGAGGCAGCTACTGGTTTGGTAGCTAAATCCCCGACAAAGCTTGATACTCTGGCAGACCAAAGCTTTCTAGAATTGGCTAGCCTGGCTGAGGGAAGCAGGGATACTTCTTTGGGAGGTTCCCTGGTCATTGACACAGAGGCAGGAACGGACACCATGGAGGATGACGTGGTGTTTTTTTTTCGGCAGTGGAGAGGCTGACGTATCCTCTCTTCAGAGGACTCTCTGGAATCTGAAGAAAGAGGTTCGGCCTTCCTGGGTAAACGGTCACTGACCGGATCCCGGGAGGTAACTCCAGACCGAAAAGACAGTTTTTCTGATGCCGGATGGGAAATGTTACTACGTCGGAGAGTTCGCTACCAGCAGTACAGCAAGGATGGATCAATATCCAAGAAGAAATCTAGTGCTGCTAGGTACACTGCTAGGATGAAAGCTCTAGCAGAGAGAGAGGCTCAGCTTAAGAGGAAGGAAGCTGTCATGGTGAAATTCATGCCTTCAGTGGACCTTCCTGCTGAGACTCTAGCTCATCCTGAAGAAGCCCCAGGGGCTGCCTGGCCTGATGGCCAACCATCTGTCATGGGTTCGCCTGCGGCAGTCGCTGTTCCTTCTGGTTGGCAGTCTAGGAATCCCAAGAAGAACCAAAAGAGTGGAAAAGAAGGCCAATCAGCCTCCTTCCTTCCACTCCAAAGAAGAGCCTTCCTGCTAGTCGTGGTGGTGGTCAGGGACAGAAACATCCCCGTCACATCATCCCACCAAAGTCCAGGATCGAAGACCGACCCCCTAAAACAGTTTTCCTCCAAGAATCGCAATTCCTCGAAAGGAATATCTTGGAGCACCCGGCTCGTTAGAAGGTCTACCAGGGCGATCACGGGCATGATCGTATCCCCTGGAAGTGGCTCAGAAACCATCTGACAAGCCATACCTTCTAGGTCGCATCCCAACAAGCGTCGGATCAATGGGGCTGCACGCCGAGATAGACAACCTATCTCGGCATCTAGTCCCATCACATCCACAAAACTATACGCTTGTTGGACCGGGTTCATGACCACTACTACCGGTATACCCTCAAAACTAAACGCCACCACATGGTTTATGTTGTACGGTGGTAGCTTCGCCACCCACGGCTCTGGCAGTGGCTCTGCCAGACGATAATAGCCATGGTATTGGTAACCACCCATTCCCGGCTGGTCCTGCCACAGACACAGTCGGTTATTCAGATACACCTCTGCATCTGAATACGGGGGCATCGCACCAATACACCGTCCCTTAGGCACAAGCCCAGGAGAGATTGATGTTTTCGGTCCTAGGATATCAAATACCCCACCGCTGTGGCCCGGAAAGAAGGATGTACCCCCACTGGGGGTCAAGGGATAACGTTTTGGCGGAACACTAACTCCATCCAACATGGTTCCTTCGCCCATCGGTAAGGGTGTAGTCACCTAATGAAGGTTCCAACTGATCGAATTTGCTAGCTCGATACCGCATCCACCTTCGGGGATGATGGAGGCATTCGGACCACAATGTCACGCATAATCCTACCATCCATCCACGCCGCCTCTACAGGACGGGTATGGATCGGCTGATTCCCAGCCGGCATGCTCGACTTAGCATGCCGGGACTCCTCCTTCCCCGCCACAACGCTTCCATTTTGAGCTCCCTGGCGCTTACTCATGGAAGGTGTCGGACACCCCTTCCTCTCACACTTGGACTTCATACTGTCCATCATCAGAGAGGGAGGTTTACCGTGCGTTGAGCCAGACTTAACCACACTCAACGACTTACCGGGCCGGTCAGGCTTAGGCGGGTGGTTAGCCCCCTTCGCCTTCTCGGACTTCTTCTCCGAAGGTTTTCTGGCCGGAGCCGTACTTCGCTTCGTCCCAAAGGAAAACAGTTCCCTTCGGTGTGAGAGTCGGCAGACTCTTACCACCGGCAGTTTTGTCCACCGCACCATGGGATGGTGCCCTGGCGGACTGCATTGCCTCCCTCCTGGCAATTTGCTGCTGGCCTGCCTGGAGGATTTGAACTCGATCCTCCTGGCTTTTCGGTTTGCAAGGTGGGAAGGCCTGTCCCTGCTCATAGGGCCGGGCCTTCTTCCCTCTGAAGTGATCAGCCACTGGTGGGCTGTGAAGGCGGGACAACTTCTGTCTCTTACCACCACCACCACTTGTAGATTTACCCATTTTACCGGGAGCAGATACTGCAGGCTGCTTCGCCTTCTTCTCCACTCGCTGGTCCCTTCCATCAGGGTGGGCGAGAGCTACAGCTGGAAGACCCACTGCCGGAGTAAGCATACTCATAGCAGTCATACAGGCTTTCAGCTGGGCCTTTCTCTCTACAAGAGCCTTCACTTTTGCAGCTATCTGTGCAGCTCCGGACTTTCTCTTGCGCTTCCTGGCACAGTCCTTCCTCGCTCGCACGGTCAGACTTTCCCACCGGTCCAAAACCTCCAGAGGCCTTGGAACGGTGGAGAGAACACCGTGGGTTCCCGCCACTGACGGTCTACCCACTGTGGTCGCACCATGCCCGTCAGACTACAAAGAGAGCTGTAGCACTGACCGTGCTACAGCACGGTGACGACTTCGCCACTGCTGCCTTTTTCTATTACGACCATTGAAGTCGGACAATTATGGTCATCACCATGATCCACGGCTTTCAAACGGAAGCAACCGCTCTTTTTCGGGTTCTTGCCGTCCAAATTCCGCTGACCCTGGGCCTCCCCAAGTGACACGGTACTCGGACGGTTCGAACCCGTCGGAAGAGCACCTTCCGATCTAGCAGAAACCACATGGCAACATCCATGACGGTTCCACCACTCCCACCATGTGTCCATACGGTCCATGACAGAATGGCACATAGCGGCACAGGCATCCACGGTAGCCGGTCGATTCTTCTCCACTGTAGGAGCGGCCTCCGACCGTGGTTGGGTGGCTAAATCTTCAGCCGCCACAACCCCGGTCACCTCGGAGGTCTCACCATTGTCCGCCTTTTTAGGAGTAGACACATGGTGAGTCACTGAAAGAATTGCCTGGCCTGGAGGATCCTTCACGTTAATACTAACGTGAACAGAGACGGAGGTCTTCCCGGACGTTTCCATCTGGTTAGGGACCAACTTCTTCGAGCCCTCAGTCAGACAACCTATGGTGGGTCGCCCACGGGTTTCCTCCTCGGAAACCGAGCGGTCCCAACATGCAGGCAAGTCTGGCTACCTCCTCTCCCAGCCATCCGCCCAAACTAGCGGACGACCGGCTCTCTCCCACCAGGGCAGGGGCTCATTGAGCACACCCTGGACTGTATAATTACTCTCCGCCGAAACCTCCGGTCTAGCATCCGTATCATCGCTGCCTGCATCGGAGGAGGTTTCAGAAACTCCAAGTCCATCTTCCTCCCGCACGGTGCAGGTGGGTACGTACGGTTTCCAGTTGTCCACGTGAAACCGGTCTTGAATTTTCCGACCATACCCATCTACGAATTCTACCTCGTAGACTAGGTTGGTGTACTGCGATACGACCGTACCACGTTCAGCCTTGTATGCTAAACTCCATTTCTTCGCCTTGCCGAGCTTCCCAGCTTGATCCCTAATCCACACCTGCGCTCCAGGCGGGTATAGGGGCGGCTGCACTCGGCTGGAGTCATATTGCTAATTTTGCCTTTTTTGAGCAGCGGTCAATATCTGACGTGCCTGCTCCTCCTCGGCTTGCTGGTCAGGCAAGTTGCGGATAGGACCATCCGGAATAAGGTTATCAACAGCCATCCGAGGCTCACGGCCAAACAGCAACTGAAATGGAAAGACCTGCGTACTCTCCTGCACAGCTGTGTTATAAGCCCACACGGCGGGCCGTAACTTATCCCACCAATCACGCTGTTCCTTGAGCGGATCAAGGTACCGCTTGAGGGTTTCCATTACGGTCTTATTTGTACGCTCCATAAGCTCATTAGCTTGCGGATGGTACGCCGTCGTGAAGTGATGCGCCATGTTATAGCGCTCCCGGAACTTCAGCAGGGCTTTGCTGGAGAACTGGGACCCACGATCCGAAACAAGAGCTTTCGGTGTACCATACAAAATGATGTCGTCCTTCAAGAACTTCACAACACAAGCGCCGTGGCCCTTCGCACCGCTCTCGCCACACCGTACCGGGTGAAATAGTCAACCATGATTAATACATAGGTGACTCCACCCACGGAGGCAGGAAACGGCCCAACGAAGTCCATTCCCCAGGTGTGAACTGGGTACTTCGGCACAATCGGTTGCAGAAATCCCTGACTTCTTGCGAACTGTCGCGCTCATTGACAAACCAAACACGATTTAATGTATTCGGCAGTGTCATGCTTCATACCAATCTAGTAGAATAGTGAGCGCTGGTAGGTCTTAACCATCCCGAAGTGACCAGCTTCGGGAGTGTCATGCAGCTTCCTCAGACAGAAAGCCCGGCATGACGCAGGCACTACCAGTACTGTTCGCAACCGATCCTGGATGGATCTGATGGCATACAACATGTCGTCTGCCATCACGAACTTGGCCCGGAGGGCCGAGTTGGGGTCAGTGGTGATTTCCTTCACCACCTTGGAGCACCAGCTATCGGCTGCCTGCTCCTCGACCCAATCCACCTCCGAGCGGACTCGGTAAATCACCTCACCTACGTCAGACTCAACGTATTCAGGTAAAGAAAGGTCCGCAACATCACGAACAGGATACCGACTCAGACAGTCAGCGTCCACGTGGAGGGTTCCCTTCTTAAACTGAACTGGTACTCTTGCAATTGCATCTGCCAATGCCCCAACCTGCCTTGCAAGTTCTTGGCAGTCAGCAGAGCACAAAGAGCATGGTGATCTGTTACGATCACGAACTCCCGGTTGAAGAGGTAAGGACGGAATTTACCTACGGCAAACACAATCGCCAAGCACTCCTGCTCGGTGACAGAATACCGTGTTTCCGCTCTTTTCATGAGCCGGCTTGCGTAGGCCAGAACACGGGAGAACTTGTCTTCCGGCAACTTCTGGTAGACTACGACACCCAAGCCGTACCCACTAGCATCGGTATGGATCATTACCTCACCACGTGGATCATACATGGTGAGTACCGGCACTTCGGTTAAAAATGCCTTTAAGCAAGCAAACGCTAGTTTGCACAGATCTGACCATTCAAAGGACGCATCTTTCTTCGTCAGTTCATGCAAAGGTCTTGCCACTTTGGCGAAGTCCTTGATGAACCGCCGATAGAAACCGGCCAGTCCGAAAAAACTACGGACGCCTGTCGCCGTCGTCGGAACATCAAACTCCTGGACTGCTCTTATGAGATCCGGGTTCGGAGCAACTCCCTCGGCACTCACTACGTGACCGAGATAACGCACTTTGTTAAAGCCAAAGAAACATTTCTTCGGCTGGAGTATCAGCTCTGCCCCTCGTAGCAGTCCCAGGACAGTGGACAGTCTCCCAAGAAACTGCTCGAATGTGTTCTTAAAGACGATATTATTGTCCAGGTACACCAGACAAGTCTCCCACTTATGTCCTGCCAGCAAGAGGTCTAGTGCTCTCTGCATCGTGGCTGGAGCATTACAGAGTCCGAAAGGCATTTTTCGGAACTCAAACAGACCTTGAGAGCAAATAAATGCTGTCTTCTCAACGTCTGGCTCAGCCATCCGAACCTGCCAGTAACCACTAGCCAGGTCCAAGGTTGCGAAGAACTTCGCACCAGCCAACGAATCGAGCGCATCATCGATGCGAGGCAACGGATACTGATCCAGCTTAGTCTGGGCATTCAGTCTCCGGTAGTCCATGCAAAAACGAAAGCCACCATTCTTCTTGTGAACAAGCAAAAAAGGGCTCGCGTAGGGACTACGCGAACTGGAGGTTGCCCACCGGTATCAATCGTATGTTCCACCAAGGAGGTTTCACCCAACTCGGTGTAATCAAACGCAAAATGATCCCGGCGCTCTAGTAGGACGCCCCTCTCAACTTTGACTTTGACTCCCCTGGTCGAACCGTCACATGAGTAGGGCCTCCCCCTCTCAACTCACATGGCTCTTCCAGCCCTACCACAAGGGCAGCCTATACAACTTGAGCCGTGGCCAAAACCTCCCCTGTCTCCAGGGCTATGGGTCAACCTTCTCAAGCGCCCGTGGGATTTCTGGGAGTTGCCGTCCCTGAGGCCGAGCCTCTGGTATCGGCGGTGGAACAACTTCCACCTCCACAGGTTTCCCAAGCACTTGATCAGTATAAGCGGCTTGAAGGGCATCTGGATGTCCGGTCCAGACATCCTCCCGGAAATAGACTTTTTGGTGCACGATATCCACCATCAGGCCGAAGCATGCGGCGATATTAAGGCCCAAAATCGCTTCGCTCCTCCCCTTCACAAGGAGGAGAGATGCCTTGATGGTTTTATGGTAGATGGTCAAGTCTACCAGTGCGACACCTTCTACTATGATGGTGTGCTCACCCATGCCCAAAAGGCATGACGGTACCTCCAGTACCTCAATGGGTAACCATATCGCTCGTGCCGCCTTCATGCTCAGAACCGAGACTTCAGCTCAAGTGTCCACAATCATCTCCACCAGGAGGTGATCACCAATGGACACGTACACCCTTGGTGCAACCCGAGAATACGCCCGGCTCTGCAATTCAGGTATGGGTTCCCACCATCGAACTTCTGCCTCCCGTCCACATCACCATCAACACGGGACGGTAACACCAGACGAGCAGAACTCGGAGGTCCAGCCTCACTAACTAGAGACTCCCCCGGCCCGGCGGTAGTTATGGGCACACCAACACCTCTTGCCTGCTCGATGAGCGCACGATCCAACACCTCACCACTAGGCATGTAGGGTGAGGGGGCAAACCAGCTATCCAACTGGGATACCACGGCCTCCAATATGGAGCATGGCGTCGGAAAAACCCACTTGGTTACTTCCGGGTCCGCAGACCTAGCCAGAGGCCCACCTGCTCCTCGCAGGACATCCACATATCTGGAGACCGCCCGAAGGTACGTCCCTTCATCACAGTGCCGACGATGTCGGACACCTGAGTTTTTAAGCAGTTTCGGTCGCTCACCACTCAGTACGGTGGCGACCGGCGGCGGTTTAGCGAAGTTGTCTCTCCGTTATCCTCCACTAGTCTATAGTAGAACTGGCCATCCATTATGGTGGCCAGGTACTTTTGACCCTCTAGCCACACCAGCGCCAAGCCTGGCGTTGGCTGGAGGTTCTGACTTGCGCCAGGCTTCACTACGGAAACATGTCCCTTTGCCGCAGCATCAGGACAGTCCCGTCTCAGGTGCACCATTTGGTTGCACCCAAAACACGGGCCAACTCACCGGAGTGAACCTCCTGATCCACGGTCTGTACCTCGAGGCGTTGCCGCCGGCTGACCTCCACCAGAGCCTGCCGTCTTCTTCTTCTTGCCTCCGGTCTTGGCTCCTGCTTTGTCCGACTTGGACGGTGCAGCAGCCTTCGCACCCGTTTGGCCCGAAGATGAAGCCTTGGCAGAGCTTCCAGAGCTAGCCGTGGTTCCAGAGGACGGAGCGCTAGCCTTGTCCTGAGGAGCCCCTCTAGTACGGTTAGGTAATTTACCTGTTAGAAGCAAATCGGCTTCCACCAGCCGTGCCTTTCTGGCATGTGCTTCCACCATACCAGCCTTACAACCGATCAATTGATCAGTGATGGCCGTCAGGAGTTTCCGTTTGAAGCGAATGAGCCGACAGCTCTCGTCTTCGCCCGGAGACACTCGGTCGGACAGTTCCAAGAACCGCCAGTAGAATGCCTGCACAGACTCAGTAGCCCTCTGTTTCATCGACTCGAATTCGCCGAAACAGAGGCAAGCCTGGTTACTGGTGCTGAAGCGGCTACGCATAGCATCCTTCAGCTCAGCCCAGGTCAGGTCAGGAAGAGTTTCTACCAAAGTGGAGTAATATTCTTTTGCCGGACCGTCCAGCAGAAACGTAAAGAAACTGCATCGGGACTCGTCCGTCCAGCGCTGAGCTCGGGCTTTCGCTTCGAACTTGCGGAGAAAAGGCGTCAAGTCCTCTCTGCCGTCGTAACGAGCAAATGAGTGGACCGGGTTAAAGAACCCGAACGCCTGAACCTCCGCTGGAACCGCGGGAGCGGGCATCCAAGCAGCGGCACTAACCCTGTGAGGCTGCCTGCTCCAGTTCCCCGAAACGTCAGACTCGGACTCAGCTTCCGAAGGTATCACCAAGTGAACTCTCGGCTGATGTCCAGGTGCGGGAAGAGCTCCCCGGCCAATCTCCCTAGGAGACAGCCTGGGTGCTTCCCGCGGAGGTTCCCCCCTGGCCTGCACCAGCAGGACCTCATCTCGTGTGCCTTCACGCACGGGCGGCAGTGAATACACCGGCACATCCCTCGGTTAGACCACTGACCGAGACAGCCGTCCTTCCAACCGAAGGACAACTATCCCGTAAGCGATCTCCCTGAGTTGCCGCTCGGTGAACGTGGCCAAAAAGGCCCAGCCCTCACGTGCAGTATCATTGGGGATCTCCACCAGGTCCCGAAGAAGCTGTCCGCTTCGTCCAACTGGACGAGCGGCGGTGGAAGCATGGACAATCGGCCGCGACCAATCGTCATCCCCGATGAGATCACCATCGGATCCACTGTCTTCCAACGGGCATTCTCCCGGAAGAATGTCACTGCGGCGTTTCCGCACAGTGACCCATTCATCTGGGATGTCCCCGTCCACACTACCACCTTGTCCGCCTGTCACCAGGGAGACTCCGCTTTCCGCCCCCCAAGGGGACGGTCAACTACGCGGCTGCGTAACTCCAAACCCGCATCTGCACCAATTTCCCGACCTTCCGTCGGTACTTTTGGGGCTTGCTCCATTTTTCACCGTAAATGAACGGTAAAATCTGGACAAAGCCACCAGATAGCGGATTACCACCGTCGAAAACGGTAAATTCACGGACAAAAGTCCGTAAAATACTGTAACAAACGGATGGAACCGTGCGAAACCGCGGTATAACGGACAAAAGTCCGTTTCCCACAGTGTACTTCTCGGTAAAAGACCTTTTACCACTTTCTACCGCGGATCAATGGACAAAAGTCCACATAGCACGGTGTACTTGCGGTAAACTCCTCTCCAACCACTTTCCACCACGGTACAACGGACCGACGTCCGAAACCCACGGTGAAATTACGGTTAACAAGGTCTGCGAGCTTAACCCAACGGTTTCTGCTGCCGTCCCACGGACCAACATCCGTGCCCAGCAGCGTACTTCCGTCGTAAAGTGTTTTGACCGTCGAAACGGTCAAATCCACGGTTTAAAACCGTGCAAGAGGCTGGGTACGAGTACCCGGCGCCTCCACCAATTGTAACGACCTGACTGGTCCATCACAATACCTCGGGTACGTTTCGTACTGTCCTACCCAGACACCAGACTCCAAAACGGGGACGGGATCGCACCCGTAGCAGTCATCTGCACGGTAAGTTGGGTGACATCGACTCCCTGGAGTCTCCCTTGCCGGACACGACGGTCGATCCGTCACCACAATGAGAATATCGCGGTGACACCTCTCTCACCGCGAGCCGGCGTAAGTACCGGTCGACAATAGGCCGGAAATAGACGGTGAAAACCCATAGATTTCCCCACCCCGCGGTACTTCCCAATAATGTACACAAGACCAGAGTAGGTTTAAAATAAAAGAATATGTTTATTCACTTACTCAGTTGATAATTAGCAGTGGTTAGATATTATTCACACAACTTGGCTGGTTAAATCCAACCAGCCAAGCCCCCATGAATAAATACAGGCCAACAGGCCAAAAGGCAAACCCAAGCCAAAACAAAAGGCAAACAAAGAACAATGGAGGCCACCCTTTCCTCCAGCATTAAGATGTTCACTGGTCAACAGCCTACAACACACTGCCCAGATTCAATGGCTGACCAAGCCAAAGAAACCTCCAGGTAACTCCACCTGGAGGGGACTGGTGGTCACTTCTGACCTCTCACCCATTGACTCCAATGGTAAGAGGTCTGCTGGCACCAAAATGGCGTCCGACCCAACAGCCTACTATATGCTGTCAGGCAGATCACCATAGGGAGTTTGTCTGCTCAATCAAAAATTTGATTGAGCAGACCAGGTTGCCACAATCACGGCATCTGGCCAAAAGTGTATCGCCCTAAGGGTGGCAATAAAGCTGCCAAGGCACCTCACCAAGGTTCGGCAGTTAAACCTGTTGGTGGCAAGGGTCAGCCGACCCTTGCACCGGAGAAGAAGAGAATTTTTTTCCGGGATGGGAAAGGGCGTTTCATGGCGACACGAGCACCCTCGACTGTTGGATCGGCTACAGAAACTAGTTCAAAGGCTAGTACAGCTTTGGCTCAAAAACCTGCGGCTAGTAAGTCCGGTCAAGTGAAGGGGGCTAACCACCCTCCTAAGTCTGACCGGCCTAGTCAGTATTTGAGCTTAGGTGCGTCCAGCTCAAAGCATGGTCAACCTTCTTTGTCAAGCAAGAAGAAAAAGAAAAAAGAACAAAAAGTCCAAGCGTGAGAAGAAGGGAGGTCCAAAGACTTTTACCCGAGGGTCCCAGGCGATTGGTGGTGGCAAAAGTGCCAGGACAGACGAGGAGGAGTCCCGGGAGCCAACCGGACCATACCCGTCAGGTAATGATGGCATGGATGGATGGAAGGTCAATGCGAGACGTTGTTCTCGGTATACCTTCCTCCTCCCCGAAGGTGGTCACGGTACTGAGCTTGTCGGTTCGGTCGGTGGGAACTCTCCACAGGTCAGCTTGCTGTTACCTAGCGGCAGGGGCAGCCCGGCAGGGAATGTCAGTGTTCTCGCCAAACGTGGTCCCATGCCTTTCCTAGGGTCCTGACAATGGGGTCTTTGCGACCCTAGGACCAGAAGATAGAGCCAAGTCTCCCGAGCCCAAGGGCTAAGGTTGACACTTTGGTGCGGAGCCTCCATATTCAGAAGAAGAGGTCTTTCTGAATAACCTGCTTGGTCTATGGCAGGACCAGCCGGGAATGGAGAGTACCAATACTATCGATATTATCATCTGGAAGAGCCACTCCCATTTCCGTGGGCGCCATCGATGCTGTCATTTGTCATGTGTTATGTGCTGGCATTTGGCAGCGGAGACTATCCAGTGTTGCTGGTCATCAACCCGGTAAGGAGATGCTATGAAATTTTGGACGTGGTGGGGACAGGAGCTGGAAAAGTACGCCTATCCCAGCTCGCGGCACAATACATCCAGCGTCTCCTTGGTTGCGACTTAGAAGAAATGGTTGGGGAATTTGTTACCCAACCTTTACGAGGGAGTGTGTCTGATCCCAAAGCTGCCCTCGTGGATCTTCTAACAAGTCGGGCCCTACGCCAGGGTCCGCAGTTTTACATGCTTGCCATCGATGAATTTTGACGGCAGGAGGTGGCAAGACTCAGGGGGACTGATTTTGATATCGGAATCGGGTGGCAAAACACCTGGATGTGTTCGTGGTGAATACGTCGGTGAATGTCAGGGTGGTTAGTAGCTCCAATGGATCCACCACCGAGGAAATCAGTCTGAAACTGAGTGGGGGTCACAGGAGCAATCCTTGCTGGCTCAACTGACCTGATCCCGGGGCGGATCAGGGAAGTTGAGAGGATTGTGATGTCCCAGTTTTGATCCTTTTGGAGCAAAACTAAATTTCTTGTTGTTGTCTGCTAGGCTGGCTATTTGGCTGCCTGGCAGATGACATAAATGCCAGCAAGGGTCACTGCTAACCCCCAGGTAGAGCAGCCTGGGGGGTATATAATGGTGGTGGCCATTATATACAGGGCAGTGTTTTTGACCTTTTCATGCTGCGTGCATGTGTGTAGTGTGTGCTCCATTTTTATCAGGTGGCCAAGATGGCCACCATGCATCATATTCTTAGATTTTGGGTGTCTACCACTTCTCCTCCTGGCTGAATTAGCCAGGAGACTGATTGTCAATTAAGTGAGTGTTTTTATTCTTGAATAAAGTATTCTTTTCACTCCATACACTGTTGTCCGTGTTGAATTATTTATTTAACAACTGGAGAAGTTACCACGGAAAGGGTGGGGGTTCGAGTGGGATTTCACCGTTCGTCCACCGTCCTGTATTCCATCATGTCGGCAGGTGTTTCGCATCGGTATCCACGGTGAGATCCACCGGGGATTCTCCGTCCTGTTCGTCAGTCTCTCGTCCGGCGACTTGTGGCATGGGACTTCGACTTCCATCTGGCGCTACCCGTGGACACGGACGGGTGCAAAAGGAGAGCTGGCCAGCGCTTCGACCTGTCCCAAGGAGGTCAAGCGATGGTAAGACAGGGTTAGTTAGACTGGGGTGTTGTGGCGACCAAGTCGGGTCATTACAAACTTAGAAATATGTAATAAAATGTGTAGAATACCAAGAAAATAAGTGGAATTAATAAGTACAAGCGAAAATAAAAGAAATTTGAACAACAAATAATATTTATAGAATTGTTTTATTTTTGTTATTCACATATAACAAAACTAACACATTTTCTATTTGAATTATTATTAATTTATTATATTGGTGCGATGTTGGGGCCGCAGTTATTTTATTTTTATTTTTTTAATTTTGATTACGCTCTGTATGTTGTTTTAGTTTCTGGGCCACTCAGTACTTGAAGGTACCGATTGACCCAGATTCTATTTTCTCTCTTATCGCCATTGCATTATCCTTCCACATCAGTGGATTTTAATGCGTTTATAATTTGAAGTTGTTTATGTTTTTTGCCCTTTTAATTAAAAGGGTGACTCATCTCTTAATATTTTTAGTGACCACTGGTCAATCATTTTTGATTGGTCAGTTTGGTTTTTACTTTTGTTTATAGCCAATCAGAGGATTCTGAGAAAGTTTTCTCAGTATCCTCTTTTTGGGTATAAACGGGCATGTTTTTGTATGTGATTTGGAGACTTTGTAAGCATTTGGTTGAACAGAGAATCTATGCCCTACTTGGGATAGATTAAAGCACTTTTTGTAATTGCTCAGAGAATGAAAGATGTAAATAAACTGTCACTATGCTTAAAAAGTTGTAGAAGTCTTATATTTATACCTATTGGATAGAACGAAAGTTCTAACATTTTATCATCTAGAACTGTCAACCCAGGTCCAAACCCGGATCTCCAAACCTAGATGAGACTGAAGAAGACAACACGATCAACCAGCTTTTAGGCAGGCAAAAGTCCAAGGAGTAACAGACAGCTAAAATATCCTTTTACTGTAAAGGTTCTTGTGAGAGGAACTTGTGAGGAAACAAAAAGGACTAATTTGTTCCCTTCCTCCCAAACCCTGAATGCGGTTCGTTACACTATTATATTATTTTATTATTATATTATATTAATAACATTATTAATTATTATTAATTAACCTATTATTTATTCATTTATTATTAATAATAATATTCATATTAAAAGAAATTGATCATTATAGTTTATAGATAGATAGATAGATATAGAAACATTATAAAACAATAAAATGATTAATATATATTAAATATATTAATTGCTTTATGGCATTTTATAATGTTTCTATATTATTTTACCTATAATCATCATTTTTTTAATAGTCTGGTCAACTATAATTTCTTGAAGTATTTTTCATCTTTAAAATTAATATTTTATTTTATATAATACTTTAAATTTTATTATATATTACAGATTATTTTATTCACTTACAATACAACTATCACATGTGTAACATAGTAGAGCTCTTGTTACGGGGATCAGGTGATAGACTCTTTTGGCTATAGCGGATAACGCTATTCGCTGAGAGAGTTTAGGATATATTACCTGAATCCTACTGGTGCCGGGGTCGTTCTCCAAGATATTTCATGTGATCGTTGCTGGGAAAAGAATGTTTACGACAGGCGAGACGGATGCAGGTTCAACGTTATACTTATTTTATTATGTTCAACCATTAGACCATAATAAGACAGAATAGTTACTGTGGAGTGCTTTCGCCACTGGACCATTATATGAGTAGTTTCATAGTTTCGATAATCAGAGAATGGACCACAAGTGTCTCGAAACATGGTATTTTATACCTAGGGCCTGTGCACAACCCTGTAGGTGTGCCCATGCCCTAGGAACCATGCTACGGTGTGTAGTCATTTGCCAATACCGGACCTAGGATGTCTGTGAGCTTTGGGGTCTACCAGAGAAAGGGAAGGGATGGAAATACGTTCCTTATATCCCCAGGGACCCCCCAGGCTAGGGGAAGAATAGAAAGGCGAAATACAGGGTGTTACATACCCCCCAACTTGGCGTGAAGTATGTCCTAGTACTTCAGAGCCAGGAGGTATGCAACAGGGCATAGTTGAGGGAAGTGGCTCAATGGCTAGGCAAGCTACAAAATACAAATACATTCATGTTGGAGAAGGGGCTGATATGGCTTGTACCAACCGCCTTCCAACAAGTCAAAGGAATGAAAAGATAACCAACCCAACGGGGTAATGATACATAACAAAAGATATCCCCAGAACAGCGGGGATATTTAAAAATGATAATAATATAAAACAGAAACCCTAAACCCAGAAACCCAGAAAACCCTACAGAGTAAAATGAATTTTAACCACCTTTCCCTTTAAAGAAAAAAACGACAAAACCCAACGGGGCAAAAGACAAAATTCTGATGAGACGATAAGAAAAACACTTCTGTCGTGGTTCTGAAAACGGTGGTAAAGAAGGCCCTCATTATGGCCTGGAGGGCGGTGGTTATCAGTTCCGCAGCGAATTGAAAGACATCAATATGGTTTCGGCGGGGCACGATGATGGCGGTGAAGGTGGCAGTATCCCGGGTTAGGCCGACAATAAATCGTTCCTTGTCTGGGAGCTCCAAGTGCGGAAATCCTTCCTCCAGGTTGTAATGGCCTATATATGATGTCTTGGTCAGTTTCGTCTGCTGCTGCCATAGAACCCATCGATTATTGAGGAGCCTCTCTGATAGAGACTCCGGGCACATTGGGTGGCATGTCAGAACTTTCCTCCTGGCGGTCACCGCAGGAGGAGGTGTGAGTCGGGGTGGTGGCCGGAGAGTCCTTGGCCGAAGCTGGAGGCGCGGTCCCCGCATCAGTAGCTGGAGGGTCGTCGTTGGGAGCTAGAGCAGGATCAATAGGCGTGGTCCCCGCATCTCTAGAATCTTTGTAGCGTCGGGCCCGGAACAAAGTGGCCCGGGCCATGTCGCGAGCACGTTGCCGGGGCTTCTTCCTCTTGCACTTCTCTGAAAGCGGTGGTCTGTCCTCGAGCGGAGGGATCCCCAGAGTGTCATGGTGTCTCACCATTGCCTAGCAAAGTCCAAGACGAGGTCGGTCATCTTCTTCTGTTGAGAGAAAAAGTATTCTCTCTCGGTAGAGGCAGTTGATGGCGCAGTCGCGGTGGTCTTCTCAGGTGGAGGCAGCAGTGTTGGTTTTGGTATGAGTGTCTCCATCATGGGTCGGGCGGGCAGTCGAATGTAGCTTTGTGGACGATGGTGGGGCTTGTCCTCCAGTTGTTGGCGAGGGTCCTGGGTTTGATGGCAGAGCTCCCAGTGGCCCTGATGGTGGTGGTTGGAGTGTCATTGTGGAGAGTGGTGTCGCCTTGGAGAAGGATTCCTCTTGGACTTGTGGTGTTCTTAAGGGGGCCGCTCCTTTGGTGGCAGCTCTTTTGGAGGTGGTGGTGGTGGAGCCTGGCATCTTGGTTTTTGGATGACCATTTGCTGGGGTGCTGGTGGAGTTGGTTGATAGGCGGTGGTGTTGTTGATGGAGCTGGTGTTGAATAGTTTTTTCTCGGGTCCACGTGGCTTTTAATATGGTTACAAGTGTGGGTAGCGGTTACCGCTCCCATTTTGTTTGTGTTTACAATGGAGGATGTTAACCTTGTTGAATCCATGTGCTTGATACGTGGTTTTCTGTCTTCAATCACATGGATGGTCTTAATGGTGAGTTTTTCTTTATTTTTGTGTAAAATTCCATCGTTGTTTTCTTCGTTTTTTACTTCCCCTTTTTTAGCGGTAGATTCCAACGCTGGATTTTTTGTTTTTAATTTGAGTATTTTTTTTTTATTGAGAGGTTTTGGATTTGCAGGAGATGGTGAAGTTTCGGTGGGTGGTTCTTCTGTGGATAAAGTTTCGATAGGATGTGTTTTTGGAAAAATTTGGAGTATTTAATTTGGAGTAATTTATAGTATTTTGTAGGGGTTCGGTTGGTTGTAGAGGAGGGCTGGTGTCCACATCTATTTCTCCCACCTAAAGATACTCGTCTTCAAGTGCTTGGGTTTGACATGTACGATGTTTACAGTGTCTCGAATAATTCTTCCAAGGGTATCCTCATGTTCTAGCTCCAGAACCGTGTTGCTAACGATCTTGGAGACTATGTAAGCGTACCGAAGCTTCTTGGTCTCATCGGGTACAATCCTGTGGTCTCTAACTAAGAATTGGTCTCCAATTTGATATTCATGAGGCAATTTCCTCCTGGCATCCTCCTTTGCCTGAGATGGGCCTCATGAAGATTGGATTTGGCGATTTCCAATTCATCAGCAGTTACCGCAGATGGATTGTCTTGGTTAGGGTCCATGACTTTAGGTAGTAGAGGGGCTCGATTGTCGACTGGCAAACGTGCCTATCTTCCGAACATCAGTCTGTGAGGAGTGTATTTCGTCGATCCATGTACAGGGTTATTGTATGCAAACACGGCTGCTTGCAACTTGAAATACCAGTCCTTCTGGCCTTTTTTAGGTGTCAAGAGTCGCTTAACTGTTTGCATGATGGTTTTATTTGTTCTTTCCGCTAGGCCATCCCCTTGTGGAAAGTATGCTGTCGTCGTAGAGTGTTGGATACCGATTTCGTCGAAGAACTCTTGAGTCTCCTAGGCAGTAAAAGGCGTTCCTCGATCCGTAATGAGGCACCTGAGAGCCTTTCACCTTTCACAAAACAGAATCGGGTGGCATAGTCAACTGCTAGGATGATGTGTTTAACACCACCCAGTGACTTAGGCAGGAGACCGATATAATCAATCCCCCAGCATTCACCCGGGTCTCCGATTTGCATTTCGTACAAGAAACCAGGTAATTTGGATTGAGGTGCCTTACATTTCTGGCAAACCTCACAGGTGCGTACAAAATCGATTGTCTTTCTTCCAGGTACTCCAAAAGAATCTCTGACAGACCTTGTCCAGAGTTTTGTCCTGTGCAAAGTGTCCGGCTTTGGACTATCGTGCAAGAGGTGAAGCACCTCATGTACCAGTTGTTTTGGTACGACCATCACGAGTTTGGGCATGATGCTACCGTGGTACACCACAGTGCTCAAAACATCTTCCACAATAATATAAATTTTGTGGAGTTCAGACTCTGGTGTCTGTCAGAGCTCATCAATGATTTTGGTCAGTTTGGGGTCTTTTCTTTGCTCCTTGGCCCAATTCTATTGAAGGGTGACAGGATAAATCACTCAGTCATCCAAGTCATCTGGGGTTGCCTGCAATCTCCAATCGTCTGGCACATCAATTGGACTGTGAGAGATACAGTCGGCATCTACGTGGGTGATTCCAGCCTTGTAGACCACTGTATAATTGTACTGCCTTGTTTCGACCTCTCCGATAAAGTATTGCAGCAATGCCATACCCAGAGGCGTCCGTATGCATTACGATCTCAGCTTCCGGATTGTACACTGCCAACACAGGTGCCATGGTAAGTTTTTTATTCAACAATTCGAAGGCAGCTTCTCTATCTACTGTCCATTCGAATGGCAATTCTTTCTTGGTCAGATCGGTCACAGGCTTTGCAATATGAGCAAAGTTCATGATGAATCGTCGGTAGAAGCCAGAAATTCCAAGGAATCGCCGGACTTCCTTCAAGTTAACGGGTGCTGCTAACTCGGAAATCGCTGCTACTTTCTGGGGGTTTGGACGAACTTCATCTTTGGAGATGATGTGTCCAAGATAGAGCACTTCCTCATATCCAAAGAAACATTTTTCCGGATGTAGTTTCAGTCCAGCACCTTGAAGTAGCTCCAGAATCACCCTTAGTCGATCGATAAACTCTTCAAACGTGGCTCCGAAGACTATGATGTCATCGAGATACACCAGGCAGGTTTCCCACTTGTAGCCTGCCAAGAGAATATCCAATGCTCGTTGCATTGTTGCATTTGCGTTGCTCAACCCGAAAGGCATTCGATTAAATTCGAAAAGTCCTCCTGGAGTGATGAATGCAGTTTTTTCTTTATCCTCTTCTGCTACTTCAAACTGCCAGTATCTGGAGATTATGTTAAAGGTCGTGTAGATTTGGGCTCCTCGTAGGGAGTCCAGGTCATCATCGATTCGTGGTAAGGGGTAGTTGTCGATTTTCATGATGTTTTCAAGCGGCGGTAATCCACACAGAATCTCTATTGGCCATCTTTCTTCTTCACCAGGACTACTGGTGAGGCATATAGAGATTTTGAGGAGTGTGCACTCTGTTGTCCAACATTTCTTGTACTGTTTGTTTGACAATTTTCCGCTGCTCAGGACCACATCTTCGGAGTGATTCCCGCACCGAAGCGTGGTCTCCCGTATCGATACGATGTTCGGTGAGGTTGGTGCATCCTAGCTCTGAGTTTTTGAGAGCGAAGACATTTCTATACGAATGCAAGAGATCACTCAGGATGCGCCACTGACCAATACGGACTTGTGGTCCAAGTTGCAGTTTTTCGTCAAATTTCTTTAGATCTTCAGGATCGGTTACCAATACTGATTAAACTGAGATGGTAGCGGTTCCTGTTACAACTTCCCATTCGTAGTCGTATTGCATGTGAGCCAAAATTTTGCCTTTTTGGAGGGTGGCTGGCGTCTTGTTGTTGTTCAATACCCCAATTTTGAAGGTGGCTTCGTTCTGGCCTTGCATAAGCCCAGGTGCCACGAAATTCCTCGGTCGGCCTTGAGTTTCTCATCCGGTACGATGACGAAGAAGTCACTTTATGTCAAAATCTTTGAGGCTTTAACCTTCACTAAGGCGATTCTTCTTCCATTGAGTCTTGTATGGCTCAGCACTAACAGGTGTTGCTCGATCCGGTGTACACTTGAGTTCCAATAGATTGCTGTCGCTGTCAGAAGGTGGTTGTTCTTGAAGGGCACTCCCCACATAGGCTTCTACGCATTGGCGATGGGGGCTGTTGAGACTGTCATCATGAGCCCCAAGTTTCTTTACGTCGCAGCTGGCTGCCAACTTCTGGTAGAGGTCTTGCATCATGTCCCGGCAGCAAGTGCGTCCCTTTTTGGGGGTTTTGCCTCCAGGCGTGAGTCAAATGCTTCCATTATCTCATTCCAGAGGCCCAAGTCTATGGTAGTTCAGGGCTCCAGCTGGGGACGATCTGATGGACTGATGACAGCGAATCTGACAGGATCCGGCAAATTTGTCCTCCCAAACTGATAAGCGCATATTCGGCTCCATTCTCGGTGATAATATCATTCTCAGCCAGGTCCTCCCCCATGTTTTCGACAACTCCTCCATACTGTTTCACTTCCAAATTTTTTTTTGGTTCCATGCATTCGCAGGAGAAGTGTACTAGTTGTCCACATTGATAACAGGTGGCCTTGCTCTTGTTGATGGTCATTACAGGCACATCGTGGCGAGGGCCAGGGGCCGATCTTCTTGGAGCTTGTGGACTCCCTGATTTATGTTGCAGAGCAGTGTAGGATTTTCTCACATTTGTTTGTCTAGATCGGTTGTCTCGAGGAGCTGGCGCGGTCACTGCACGTTGCTCCCCATCGGGCTTAGTTGTCTTACTCTCTGGAAGGCCATCTACTGTTTCAGGAGCTAGTGGCCAGTTATCCTTGGAGTAGAGGATCGCCTCTATTCTTAGTACAGCTTCTTTGAAGGAGCTGAGTGACTGAGTTGGGGTGGAGTCAACTGCGTCTTGGATGGTTGGGTGGAGTGAGCATCGGAGCTGATTGATTCGGAGCTTGTTGGACAGATTAGGGTAAATTTTGTCCCCTAGTTCGACAAATCTCCAAATGAAGGCTTGGGCGCTTTCTCCTTCCTTTTGGCGTAGTTCCCAATAGCGTTTTTCCAGTAGAGTTCGTTCGTTTGGTTTACTGAAGACGGAGGTCATTCTCTTCCTGAACTCAGGCCAGGTCAAGTGAGGGTGGCAATAGCGAAGCTTGCTGAGCCATAATCGAGCTGGTCCTTTGAGGCAGGTGGTTACGAAGTCCTCCATGTGGTGGGCATTCCATCGATACAAGTTGGCAACATCTTCGAACTCTTCCAAGAAGGCATGGAAGAGCTTAACCTGTCGAACTTCTTGACAGAGTCGGCAGGGTGGTGGTTTCCGTACTTCTTGTTGAGCTCCTCCACAGTGAGTACTCTGGGTGGTGCCCTATAGACACCATCCAAGACCTGGCCTCGCCCTATTGTGTTAGGGTTTGGCCCTTTGTCTGTGGTGGTATTCTCGAGGAAAAATTGCGGAGCATAGATGGAGTTTCGGTTATAGTCATCTGGAGGCGGACTTGGGTGGTTACCGCCGTTGTCCGACTCACTCGATTGGTCGAGAACGCGGTCGATCTGCCTCCCGGTGTCGAGCTTCAGAGTAGGGTTGGTGAGCTGCTGATGTCCTCGGAAGCCCCGGAGTCATTGGATAGGTCTTCCTAGTGGGCAGTGGTTCATAGGAACTCGTGCTTGGTTTGTGGTGGCCTATTTGTGGCTCCGGGTTCGAGTATCGTTGAGGTTTGGGCTCTCAAGGTGTAGATGGGTGTCTACTCCGCAATGATCCTGGCTTAGAGCGACTGGTAGACAGCTGAGTAGTCAGCTGGTTTCCCAGGGTGGACAAAAGCCTGATGATCTCGGAGAGGTTCGTGTTTTCGGGCTGCGAGAGGTTTTGTTGGGGTGGCTTCGGTGTCTTCGACTTCCTCCGCTTTGGGCGATGATCACCCTGGCTGCCGTTCGATAAGTCCGTTGTATCACTTCCAGAGAGGATGCGATGGCCTTGTCCAGGCAACAGTGTCTGCGTTGAGGTTTGCGAAGATTGAGAAGCTTGAGAAGGTTGCGAGGGTTGAGTAGGATCTTGGTTGAGGGGAGGTTCATTGGAACCCTCTCCGCCGAGTATTAACTGTGGGTTGGATGCTTGGGCCATTATTGATGATGGTCCAGGTAGTGGGTGTGTTTTTCGTAGTCCTAAACGATGGGGAACAGATTTGGGATGATATCGTACTGATTGTGCGATAGAGTTCGTGTTCAGATCTGATTCCAGTGTAAGATTGAAAAAGTCTCTAGGGTTAACAACCTCTTGAAACACCATGTGGGGTGATGAAAGAAATGGATGAATAAAGGTAGTAACCGGTTATTTTTTCTTTTCGGAGCACACAGAGTGATCAGAGTGAAGAGAAAATTGGTTGGAAACCGACTTTAATTAAATGTAGCACAGAAAAAGGAGATGAATAACCTCTAGAACCACGTGGTGAATGGTATTTGACTACGTGGGAAAGAAGTTTTAAGAAGAAAAAACTAAAAATGTACTTAAAGTTCTGTTCTCTTTGCTCGGAGCAATCGGAGCTGGAGTGGTGAATTTTATACACTCCACGTGGCTAATAGCACAATGAAAAGAGATTCAGTCTTCAGCAGTTTAGATTAATGAGAAGAACACAGAAGGTCGGTTACCGACTTTATTTTGTAGCACAGAGTGAAGAACAAATGATGATAACACAAAAAAGAAAATGTACCGGAAATAAAGTCACAAATCGACATTTCCTCTTCCCTCAGAGTAATCGGAGCTACTGGAGCAGTGAATTAGATACACTCCACGTGTCTAATAGCACAAGGAGAGAGATTCACTTTCCAGCAGTGTAGATTTCAAGAAAGAAGAACAGAGTTTTAGGCACAAAACGAAGCACGAATGATGAAGATGAAGTGATGATATCAAAAAAAAGTTTGTAAGTCCACTTTTTCTTTTCTTGGAGCAGTCGGAGGTACCACAGTGATGTATTTGTATACACCCCACGTGGCTAATAGTACGTAAAGAGGAACAAAGACTCCTCTTTAGTAGCTGAGATGGAAGAAGAAGAAAGAAATGGGTCGGTTACCGACTTTATTTTGATAAAAAATGCACAAAAAAGATGATGATGATGGCTCTAAAGTTCTTGGAGATCTTCCTTCCGTTGTTGGTGGTGTTTCAATGAAGTGGGCCACCGGTTGTAGAAGAAAGATGTCCAGGAGATTGTGTAACAAAAACAAAAAGGTATGAAAAAGACACAATAGACGGGGATTCGTAGTTCACAGGCTGCAGTCCCGTAGTTTTCCCTCTGCCAAAGGAGGCTGATGAACAGTCTAATAATTACGAGTCTCTTGAACGAAGGACAAAGAAGCTCTTGGACAGAATTGTTGTTCCCTTGTGAGCCCTAGGTTAGTAGGATGACCTCAACAAATTGCACACGTGGTTCCCACTAGTAACGAAGCAAAAAGGACGGACGAAGTGAACACGTGGTAATTTAGGTGTTTCACTTTTGGACAGATGGACGTTTCTCTTCTTCGTAGTGACGAAGAAATATCTTAAGAGGTACCCCGCACCTCCACCAAATGTAACAAAGTAGAGCTCTTGTTACGGGGCTCAGGTGATAGACTCTTTTGACTAGAGTGGATACAGCTTTTTGCTTGGAGAGTTTATGGTATACTACCTGAGTCATACTGGTGCCGGAATCATTCTCCAAGATATTTCATGTGATCATAGCTGCTGGGAAAAAAATGTTTAAGACAGGCGAGACAGATGTAGATTCGACGTTATACTTATTTTCTTATGTTCAACCATTAAAACATAATAAGACAGAGACTAGTTACTGTGGCGTGCTTTCGCTAATGGACCATTATATGAGTAGTTTCATAGTTTCGATAATCAGAGAATGGACCACGAGTTTCTCGAACATGATTTTTTATACCTAGGGCCTGTGCACACCCCTGTAGGTGTGCCCATGTCCTAGGGATAATGCGTCGGCATGTAGCCATCCACCGATACCGGAACTAGGATGTCTGTGAGCTTTGGGGTCTACCAGAAAGAGGGAAGGGACGGAAATACGTTCCTTATATCCCCAGAAAACCCCAGGCTAGGGGAAGGATAAATAGGCGAAATACAGTCTGTAACACATGTTTTCTATTGACTTTTTTAATTCATGTTATATTATATTTCAATATTAGTATTATATTATTAATAATAGTACTAATATTACATTTTATTGTATACTACTGAATATTTATTAAATTATTATACTATATTTTAATAACAACTATGTTTTAGATGTTTTATTTTTTATTATTGTGACGGACCTTTTTCGTCTTCGTAGAATCTGCTTAATTTGGCGGTATGAGCGAGTTTTCACTCATATCTTATATGATTGTCTAGGTCTCTGGAGGACTAGGCCAATATAATACCTAGTTAACAGCCTCACTAATCTCTTTACAAAGATTCTTACAGTTATGAGGATCTTTTGTCTTTGTACTTCGGCAGACTTTTGTCTGGTGCTAATTAAAATAAAAAGCAGTGGGCCCAAAACGTATCATTATATTTTTGCTGGCCATCATAAAAAGGTGGGAAAAACGACTGTATTTTACTGTTTTTACTTTCCTGTCCTTACTATTGTTCGGGTTCTTGGATCGGGAGAGTGCAACATAAAGTTGACCATGAGAAAAAAGTGGCTCATTTAAATTTCAATCTGATTAAGTTTTTGTCCTAAAACAATTTACCCTAAAGAAACATTTGCCCTAAAACCATTTACCCTAAAGGGACATTTGACCTAAAACATTTGCCCTAAAGGGACTTTTGCCATAAAAGGACATTTGCCCTAAAAAGGCATTTGCCCTAAAGGGACATTTGCCCTAAAAGTACATTTGCCCAAAAAGGACATTTGCCCTAAAAGGACATTTGCCATAAAGGGAAATTTCCCCTAAAGGGACATTTGCCCTAAAAGGACATTTGCCCAAAAAGGACATTTGCCCTGAAAACATTTGCCATAAAGGGACATTTTCCCTAAAGGGACATTTGCCCTAAAATGATATTTGCCCTAAAAGGACATTTTCCCTAAAAAGACATTTGCCCTAAAGAGACATTGCCCTAGAGACATTTGCCCTAAAAGGACATTTACCCTAAAAAGACATTTGCCCTATAGAGACATTTGCCCTAAAAGGACATTTGCTCTAAAAGGACATTTGCCCTAAAAGGACATTTGCCCTAAAGGGACATTTGCCCTAAAGGGACATTTGCCCTAAAGAGACATTGCCCTAAGAGGACATTTGCCCTAAAGGGACATTTGCCCTAAGAAGACATTTGCCCTAAAGGTACATTTGCCCTAAAAGGACATTTGCCATAAAAGGACACTGCCCTAAAAGGACATTTGCCCTAAAAGGACATTTGCCCTAAAAGGACATTTGCCCTAAAAGGACATTTGCCCTAAAAAGACATATGCCATAATGGGACATTTCCCCTAAATGGACATTTTCCCTAAAAAGACATTTGCCCTAAAGGGACATTTGCCCTAAAAAAACATTTGCCATAAAGAGACATTGCCCTAGAGACATTTGCCCTAAAAGGACATTTACCCTAAAAGGACATTTGCCCTAGATACATTTGCCTTAAAAGGACATTTGCTCTAAAAGGACATTTGCCCTAAAAAGACATTTGCCCTAAATGGACATTTCCTCTAAGGACATTTCCCCTAAAGACATTTGCCCTAAAAGGACATTTGCCCTAAAGGGACACTTGCCCTAAAAGGACATTTGCCCTAAAGAGACATTGCCCTAAAAGGACATTTGCCCTAAAAGAACATTTTTCCTAAAGAGACATTTGCCCTAAAGAGATATTGCCCTAAAAGGACATGTGCTCTAAAGGGACATTTGCCCTAAAATACATTTGCTCTAAAGGGACATTTGCCCTAAAAAGACATTTGCCCTAAAAGAACATTTGCCCTAAAAAGACATTTGCCCTAAAGAGACATTGCCCTAAAAGGACATTTGCTCTAAAAGGACATTTGCCTAAAAAGACATTTGCCCTAAAAGGACATTTTCCCTAAAAAGACATTTGCCCTAAAGATACATTTGCCCTAAAGGGACATCTGCCCTAAAGGGATGTTCCCCTAATGAATAGTCTAAATAAACAGTAATTGGTTTTAGGGCAAATGTTCCTTGAAGGCAAATAGTTTTAGGACAAATGTTCTTTGAAGGCAAATAGTTTTAGGGCAAATAGTTTTAGGGCAAGTGGTTTTATGGCAAATGTTCTATTAGGGTAAATGGTTTTAGGGCAAGTGCTCCTTGAGGGCAAATAGTTTTAGGGCAAATGGTTTTAGGGTAAGTGGTTTTAGGACAAATGTTATATTAGGGTAAATGGTTTTAGGGAAAATGTTACATTTGTGTAAATGGTTTTAGGGAAAATGTTCTATTAGAGTTAATTGTTTTTATGGCATGGATCGAGAGAGTGCAGCATAATGTTGACATAATAGACGGCACCCCCATGAATGAAACTCGTGATTGCGGTTGGTTACTACAAATGCAGAGCCAACATTATAGTCTCGTTTTGATCCATCGGTATAGATGCAGAAATCCACCTGTGTGCTTACTTCTGTAGTTTATTTTTCCACAGGGTATTCTTGCTGGAGTGCGGGGTGCCCGGTATTCTTGATGGTTAGGGGGTGTCCAGCAGCTCAGCGGATGCCTGGCGTTCTTTCCAAAGTACGTGACGGCTGTGTGCAAGGATGAACACAGGTGGGCAGCCAGAAAGCACTTGAAGTACCCTTTGTCGGTGCTGTACGAAATGCCTTTGTTATTGCCAAAAGAAAGGGCCTGTGGATAGCATCCAGAAGACGGGTGAGTGTGCCAGTAGATGCTCTGTTACCCCAGACTTCCGCCCCATAAAGCAGCATAGAGAGAAGTGCACACCGATACACCTCCCGCAGCACTGCCGGACTCATCCCCCATTCACGGCCACAGATAGCAAACAGGTGAGCAGTCATGCTTCCCACCCTCCCTTGAAGATATCGGATGTGAAGAGACCAGTCAAAACGTGGGTCGATCATCACTCCAAGATACAGCATTGAAGCAGATGGTTTCATTACTTTGTCCCCCCTGTGAAGGTAAGGTTGCTTAACCAATCTATGTGAAGAATAGAAAAGAACAACAGTCTTGTCCACTGCATAAGACAGCTTCATGAGGGTGGCCCACTCTGTATAACATGACCAAAAGTCCCGGAACTTAGCTTCTAGACTTCGTACTGATCGACCACATAGCAAACCAAGTGAGTCATCTGCAAAAGCCTGAACATGATCCTGGCAGGAGATGACACTCTTGATTCTTGTCAGCCATTATTCCATCAGCACCAGCCACAACACTTGGCCCATGCAAGAACCCTGAGGGCAACCAGTTGTTGCCTGATGCTGTACTGTTCCAGACTGCACCGAACGGCCAGAAAGAAAAGATGAAATAAGGCGGAAGAGGTTTTCCGGGCATTGCAGATGAGAGATGGGCGTGTTTCTCTAAAAAGTAGTTAAGTCGGCGAGCCACGAGTTTGTCTAATACTTTCCCCAGAACAGGTAGGAGGCAAATAGGGCGAACTCGATTCCCACTCTTTTTAAGTAGCCATACCACTTGTGACAGTTTCCACACACTAAGGAACACACTTTTTTCGTAGCACTTATTTAACATCTGTAACCATTCTTCTCCAGCAGCTAAAAGGACATGTCGAAGTCCAGCAGGTGGAAAGCCATCACATCCTGGGGCTTTGTCAATAGCAAAGTTCAGGACGGCATCACGCAGTTCTTTTGATGAGAAAGGAATGTCAGGAGCATTTCCTGTGCATAGGTTAGCCCTAGATCGAAGTTCCCTTTGTTGGTGTATGTCACTCTCGGGGTTATCCTGGGGAAAGTATTCATTGAGCAGAGCCACAGATGTTTCATCAGCATCTTTCGTCCATGTGCCATCCTCCAGCTTAATTGAAGTAGGTGAGAACAGGCTTTTACGTTTCCTGGCCAATATTTTGTATGGGATTCTAAAGGGAGATGTTGCTTTTACTTGCCCACACGTGATAGCGCAGCGATTCTTTCGTGTGTTTATAGTTTATTTAGAACAATCGATTCAAATAAAAATAAGTGTAATTAGGACAATATTTATAGTTAAAAATAACCAGGAAGTGTAAAAAAAAATATAAAAATTCAATATGTTGGCCTCAGCCCGTGCAAGAGCCAGCAAGAAAGAGGGGGTTATGGGCCACGCATAGGTACCCCAAGGTCCGGCGCCGAGAGAGTGAGGCGGTTTCGGGAGTGTCTCAATGACGCTTTTGCACGCTTATTAAATGACGCTGGCTCCGCGAGGACCTTTACTGCTGCCGCCGAATGAAGATACAACCCATACATCTATTGAATCCATCACTGAACTGAGGGATATGAACATCAGTCGAAGTGATGCAATGCAATATTATTGGCGTTCAGCGGACAAATGCTTCAAAACGAAATTAGAAGCCAAATTGTTTGGTCTATCTTGCAGCGTTTGTGGTCGACTTTGGTTGGAGAGAGATTTAAAGAAGGTGAAAGCTCGCAACATTTCTTTCCTTCAGACGAAATTCCCCGGCGAAAATGTAGAGGAATTTCGCTTATGTAGTACTTGTAGCAAGTCGATAGATGCCAATAAAATCCCAACGCTGTTGCGCTCAAATGGATTTCCTTATCCCCCAAAGCCGAACGGACTGCCACCGCTTGACATTTCAAGTTAAAACCAACGGCCATGTGCCCCAACACAGCCCCACCCGTTTTTTTTCAATTAGACAAACATGCAAAAATGCCTTTAATATAAATAAAAAATCTAAAAGAAATGCTAGATTGCTTTTAATTGTTACAAGTTATATTGTATATGAGTAACATACACAACTGTCTTTAATATTTCAAAAATGTGTAAAACATTTATTTATTTTTTTAGTGGTTACAAAACAAATTAGAATTAATTTTTAAATAAATTAAAAGTTGTTTTTTTACATCAAATGTGACATTTTTCTTGCTGTTTTCCCTTTTGCTATGCCTATAAGGTTTTGGTTTGTTTCTCGAGTAAAAAATGCAGCCGACAAACAACATAAAATGTTGAGGACAGCCTACTTTGTAAAATGACATTGTCAAATGTTACATTACAGTGAGGTTATTTTTCTAAAATTTTTCATTACTGATTTACATCAAGCAGCCATAGCAATGTTGTGATATATGGACAACATGCCACACGGCGCCTCTATCGGAAGTATTTCTCATTAACTTTATTTTTAACATTACTGTATAGGAAAGAGCAGCAACCTTCTCCTTCTACTAACCATGACCTTGGTCTCCATCCTCCTGTAAAAAAATTGTTACAACACACAAGTTTTCCTTTTTGTACTTCTGTTTATTCTGACTAGCATTTGCTTTATAAGTATTTTGATAGCGCATGCGCATTGCCATCTTGTTTGGTTTGTTTAGGAAAGTGATGGCAGATATGCGTTAGCAGCGCTATCTATTGATCACCAATAGAAACTGCCGATGAGAAAAAGGGGGCACCGTAGTTTTCACTTGCCATCACTTTCCTATACAAACCGACCGAGATGTCAATGCGCATGCGCTATCAAAATTGTAATCAGCAAATGCAAGTTTTATTCTGTGGCTCGGTGTAGTACCAGCAAGAGTTTTAGATTTTACTTCTTAAATTCGGTATTATTAGTTGCAGATGGCAGAAAAGTACCGAGACACACAAGGGGGGCGTTTTTTTGACAACACAGTTAATGAAGGTGAAATTGATGACTCAGCGTTTCTTCAACACCCCAAACAGGGTTCAACCGGATACATTTTCGGCGATTTTACTTGCGCTTCAAATGAAAGGGGATCAGTTGCTGAAAGGAGACAAAAACAAATTATTGATGAAATGGAGAAAGTTAATCAGAGGACCCTGGAGGCGTCGAAAAGAACATTGGGAATGGTTCACGAATCGGAACAGATAGGAATCATAACTGCTGAGGTAAACAAAAAAACTAGGAGCATTTCATGTTGAACTACCTGGTTTTGACACAGGAGGCTAAAACCCATTTCACAGTCAACCAAAAAAATTCTGCAGCTTTATATACATTTCTGTATTTTTCTAGAATTTCCCCTTAACCCCATGTTCATCCCCCATAAAACCATGTTCACGCCCCCCCTTTAAAGTATGTGTATCCTTTTATTTCTCTCTGTTTATCCTGTTAAAATGTGTGTTCATCCATGATATTGTGACGGACCTTTTTCCACTAGTAGAATCTACTCTTTTAAGTTAATACAAGCAAGTTTGCACTCATATTGATAGTGAGGGGCTAGGTCACTAATTCTACTGGCCCCCGGGGGGGGGGACTAGACCAATATAACGTCTATTTTGTGTCCTCACTAGTCTCTGGCTAAAGACTTTCACAGTCTTCAGGATCTTTAGTTTTTGTATCTCTCGGACTTTCGTTTGTAAATTTGCCCTGAAAATAGTGTGAAATATATGCTTACTCTCTTGCGTTGCAGGTTTGCACCTGATTGGAGTCTTGTGGTATTTCATCCCGTTCATTCGTTCATTGTTTTATCCTGACCCGGCCATCGATAGTATGGATATATCGATATTTTGATGTTGATATTCGATATTGAACCATCCATAGTGACCTCTTTGATATCACTATCGATGTCAATATTGATATTTAGCTTGCGAGGTCCCATCCTTATTGCCTATATATGAAGATATGTGCACCACATGTAAATTTGGGAAGGGAATGACATAACGAGCTGAAAATAGTTGCATTAACTCGGAAATTCCGGAAAGATTCCTGTGCAAATTTCATGATGCCAGCCCTCACCATTCAAAAGCCTCTGATGTGCAAAGAAATATCGACTTTGTTTTATATATGATTACCTAATAGTCTAAGCCGGTACCCCCACGTCGAAAAGTTGGATTGATTTTTTTAAATAATACATTGAAAACAAACTTGAAGAATATTTAATTAAACAAAGATACAACTACCTATTTATATCTTTATTTCTTTCAACTTTCACGGTAATTGTTCAAGTAATTCGCATGGAAACAGAAAAGAACTTACCGTCATATTGAAATCGAAAACAACAAAAAAAACTTACTGGTGAAGCAATTTTTTCATAGAGTTCTATGTTAATGTTCTGTCTGCTAACTTAGTAGGGGTCATCTTTTTGCCTACTGTAATTAGGGGCGCTTATTAGACATGTCTCATTATTGTAGACTAGAAAGAAAGTCCATCTTCAATGAGTATGATAGCGTTTTATATACATATATATATACACACCCCAGAAATTAATTATAACTCAAGTTTTACTTGATTGATTCGCCTGATATTTTCAACATAAAGAGTGTAAAGGCCCGAATTGGTCGTTACAATGCCCCGGTATATTTTCCCCAACTTACCGCCGCTTGATCCTTATTGGGACGGGTCGAAGCGCGGGCCAACCCTCTTGTCTGTCCGCATCACGGGTGGCATCGGTCGGAAGATCTTCCTCGCAGATCGACAGTTGAACGGCCGCCGAAGAAGACGGAGAATCCTCGGTGAACCCCGGGTGGATCTCACCATGAATACCGACGCGAAGTACCGGCCAACATGACCAAATACATGGCGGAAACAGGACGGTGAAGTGCCGACGTAACCCCACCAGCAAACCCCCACCCTCTTCGCGGTTACTTTCCCAATTATTATGCTACTAATAATTGACACGGACACAGATTGAGTGAAAATAAAAGAGGTGATTTATTCAACCAATAAATATTAAAAATCACTCACGTAGATTGAAGCAAAACAACTCCTGGCTAATTCAGCCAGGAGGAGAGGTGAATCACACCCAAACAAACGAAGAAGATTGATGAAATGGTGGCCATCTTTGCCACCTGATGAATGACAGAGCACAACACACATGCACACAGCATTCAGAGTTCAACTTCACTGTCCAGGTTATAATGGCTGCCACCATTATATACCACCCCCAGGCTGCTCCACCTGGGGAGGACAGTGACCCTTTGCTGGCCATTTTGTCGTCTGCCTGGCAGAATACAACAGGCGCCTAGCAGACAACACAGGAGGTGCAAAACTGGGTCATCACAATCCTCAACTTCCCTGATCCGCCCCGAGATCAGGTAGGTCGAGCCAGCAAGGATTGCTCCTGTGACCCCCACTCGGTTTCAGACTGGGTTTTCTAGTGGTGGAGTTGTCGGAGCTACCATCCACTCCGACATCCGCCGATGTATCCACCACGAACACATCCGGGTGTTACGCCACCCGTATCCGGGATCAAACTCAGTCCCCCTGAGTCTTGCCTCCTCTTGCTGTTGAAAATCTTCGATGGCGAGATTAGCAAGCTGCGGACTTTGACGTAGGGTCCGACTTGTTAGAAGGTTCACGAGGGTGGCCGCTGGATCGGACATGCTCTCTCGTAGTGGTTGTGTTACAAATTCCCCAACCATACCTTCCAAATCGCAGCCAAGGAGACGCTTAACATATGATGCTGCGAGCTGGGCTAGGCATACTAGTCCAGCTCCTGTCCCCACAACGTTTAAAATAGCAAAGCATCTCCTTACCGGGTTGATGACCAGCAACACCGGATAGTCTGTACTGCCAATTGCCAGCACGTAATGCATGGCGAATGACGGCAACGACGGCACCCAGCGTGCTGGGAGTAGCTCTCCCATGTGAATACGGATGCTCCCCACCTCGGGCTCAGGAGACTTGGCTCTTTTTTCCGGTTCTAAGGCTGCAAATACCCCACCATCAGGACCTGGAGAGAAGGTGTCTTCCTACAGAAGGCATGGGACCACGTTTGGCGGGAACGAAAACATTCCCTGCCGGGCTGCCCAGTCGCTGGGTAACGGTGAGCTGACTCAGTGGAGAGTTCCCACCAACCGAACCGACAAGCGGAACCGCGGCCACCTTCGGGGGAGGAGGAAGGTATACCGAGAACAACATCTCGCATTGACCTTCCATCCATCCGCACTGTCATTACCTAACAGGTATGGTCCGGTTGGTTCCCGGCCGACACGGTCGCACCGTGTCGGGACTCCTCCTCATCCGTCCTGTCACTTCCGCTGCCACCAGTCCTTGGGACCCTCGTGTGGAAGTTTTCGGCCTTCCTTCTCACAACAGGACTTTTTGCCCTTTTTCTTTTTCTTCTTGTGAGAAGGTTTACCGTGCTGTGAGCTGGATGTACATAAGCTCACAGACTTACCGGGCCGGTCAGCTTTAGGAGGGTGGTTAGCCCCCTTCGTTTGACCGGACTTACTAGTCGCAGGTTTTCGAGCCGAAGCTGTACTAGCTTTTGAACTAGTTCCCGTAGCCGATCTGATGGTCGAGGATGTTCGTGTCACCACGAAACGCCCTTTTCCATCCCGGGGAAGATTTCTTTTCTTTTCCGGTGCAAGGGTCGGCTGACCCTTGCCACCAACAGGTTTAACTGCCGCACCCTGGTGAGGTGCCTTGGCAGCTTGTATCACCCCTTTTTGGCGATACGCTGTTGGCCAGCGGCCGTGGTGGCACTCGAAACTGGAGTGACACCTTGCCCAATGGGAGGTTCCTCTGTAACGAGTGGATTCCTGGCATCAGTTTCCCGCAGGGGTGGAAACTGAGCGGTCTGGAGCTCAAACTTCCGACGGCGTGTGGCCTTCTTGTGCCACAGGACTAAGGGCATCACAACGTGCCGCTTGAGCCTGGTAGTACAGCAAGCGGTCCTCCTGGCTCCACTTTCCTTTGGGGAAGCCGGCTGGACCTCCACGAGAGGTCCTCGCCTTCTTCCCCACCGGATTACTAGCTACAGGTGGGGTGAAGGGATGGGTCCAGCAGATAGTTGCTAACAGGGTGGCAGTGATTTAAATCACATTGATTTAAATCATAATTTTTTTAAAAAAATTCACATTTATTTTAACATTAATATTACACAATAAAAATAAAACAGTTCCCAGCATGTTTCTCTATGTTTATAAAATAAAGTCCGGTGGTAGTCCTTTCATTAATTCATTATTTTTTTGGAAGATATGCTTGAGGAAGTGTCCCCCAATTGACTGGTGGAAATCAGGGACAAATACTGTATATATAAATAGTAATAGTAATCTGCATGTATTTAAGAACCTCAGAGGTAAACCGTTTTAAGTCACCTAATTTTTACAGTGGAATAATTTGAAAGTTTTTCTCTTCATTGAAGGAATAGGACTTAACATGGTATACCACCATCTAGCTGCCAATGTGTAAAACTGTGGACTTCACTGTTTACTGCTGATAGAACTTGACAAGCTGTTTAAAACACAAATTTTACATCTCCTAAAGATGTAAAATCGTGTTTTTTTTTAAAAAAAGTGACAATCCAGTTTACCTCTTGAGGCACTGATTTGCTTTTGGGCTGAAAAGGCTGCAAAGCTTGTGTTTACGTTTAGAATGTTAAATTAAAAGTGCTAGAAACTTATTATTTTAAAATTTGAATGTTTCTTAACATTTTCTTATTATTTTGCAATTATTTTACTAACAACTTAACAATTAACGATATTATTACTCATTTTTGCAAACATCGTCATAAAAAAAATTTAATATTTCATATAAATAAAAAAAATCAAAAATATCTGATTTAAATCAAAAAAATCTGATTTAAATAAAAAAAATCTGATTTAAATAAAAAAATCGATTTTTTTTTATTTTTTAAAAAAATTAAAAAAAAGCAGACACCCTGCTTGCTAAATAGTGTTTTATTCATCATAATTGATTACATTGAATAAGTTATCATCTTTTATTTTAACTACACACTGTTTGTGTCCACTTATTGGGGAAGTATCCGCAAGGGGGGGTGGGGGTTTATGTTTGGGAGTCGCCGTACCACCACCGTCCTGTTCTGGCTTGTTTTCGGCTTGTCGGCCGGTACTTCATGCGCCAGTTTTACGGTGGATCCATCGGGCGGTCACCGTAAGTTCTCGTGGCTAGTTCTTGTAAGTTCTCGTCTTCACGTACCTTTTTGTTTTTTGTTCCACCACTTCCTAGGCCTTTTTCTGTTAACGCTTGGTCCACTCCATTGAAACATCACCAACAACAGAAGGAAAACATCAAAGAACATTAGAGCCATCGTCTATCATTATTTGTTCCATCTTTCGTCAAAATAATGTTGGTTACCTTTTATCTCAGCTACAAAAGTTTTTTTTCCTTTTTATGTGCTATTAGCCACGTGGAGTGTATACTAACACATTACTCCAGTAGCTCTAACTGCTCCAAGAAGAGAAAAATTTCATTTTCAGACTATTTCGATTTCATCACCTATATCCATCATTTGTTCTTCATTTTGTGCTCCGAATAAAGTTGGTAACCGACCTTTTGTTCTTTTCTTGAAATCTACACTGCTGAGTTGGGTATCTCGATCCTGTAATGACCCGACTGGACGCTACAATGACCCACGGTAAAATTTTGCTTCAATTACCGCTGCTTGACTCCCTTGGGACGGGATCCTAGCGCGGACCAGCCCTCCTCTTGCACCGTCGGGTAACCCGTCGGAAGTCTTCCCCGACGATCGACGGTCCAAAGGCCGCCAAACACAACGGAGAACCCATGGTGAACCCCCGGTGGATCTCACCGTGGGTGACGACGCGAAGCACCGGCCGACAGGTCGAAATACATGCCGAATTGGGACAGTGGTGGACGGCAAAACCCCTGCCGACAACCCCCACCCTCCCCGTGGTACTTCCCCAGCAATTATTACCAATAATAATTGAAGACACGGACACAGTGGTTGTAAATATAAACAAATATAATTTATTCAAATATAGGTGTGAATAAACACTTACTATACTAATTAAGCAATAAGGTGAAAGATGTCTCCTGGCTACTCCAGCCGGGAGAAGAGGTGCTTAACACCCACACCATACAAGATGATCATAATGGCGGCCATCTTGGATGCCATTAATCCAGAGTGCATGAAAAGGGTTAACTCACTGTCCAGGTAATAATGGCGGCCGCCATTATATACCACCCCCAGGCTGCTCCACCTGGGGGAGGACAGTGACCCTTGCTGGCCATTTTGTCATCTGCCTGGCAACCAAATTACAGGTGCCTAGCAGACAACAATGGGAATTTAGTTTTGCTCCAAAAGGAGCAAAACTGGGTCATCACCAGAGGGCGGAATTCTATAAAAAAACATATTCCAAATACATTCAGGTATCATGCCCAAATTTAATATCCATCCATTTCAGAATGTTAGGAATTGAATAAACTACATTTATAAATACATATTTTACATATTTTGGAAAATATTTAAATACACATATTTTTGTAAATATTTATTGAAATTTAAACATATAAATATTTTTTTTCAAATTTCAAATATTTATACCAATCACAATCATTATTAATCGCTGAATTGGAAAGAAACTAACAAAATTATAATTTTTCAAGTACCTAAATGTGATTTCGTGAATCATTAGTTACTTTATATAAGGTTAGTAGAGACCACATGTTAGAAACAAAGAAGACAAAGAAAGTTAAGTTATTTTATGTCTGTTTTCCAGTTGTTAATGAAATTTAACAAAACCATTTACTATTTGAAAGAAAATTTGTCTTTTACAGTAACTTGTGAAGTATTAGTTTCGTACAAAATAAATTTATTTACGAAATCCATTATTTTGACGTCATTTCCGGCAGATTTTGTTACAACACAAAGATTTCGTACGAAATGAGGCATTTCTTTACGAAATTATAAAATTATTTTGTAGTTGGATTATGTTGTCGATGGAAAACGACGTCGTTTTAAAAATAATAACCAACCCTACATGAAAGATTTCTGATTAAAGCAAGAATATTAAGTGCAAAGAACAATAAAAATTAAAAAATCTACGTTTAGTGGCGATTAATTAGGCAAAAATTACCACACAAATTGCCGTAAAAGGTGAATGATTTCGTTAACGTTTTCGGGTTGCTTCGCTAACTACAATAACGAAATTGAAACGAAAACGAAATCACTTAATTTAAATATATAAATTTCGTGAAACTTAATTTCGTACGAAATTTCGCTAAGTCCCTATTGTAGTAAAGTGGTCTCTCACTATCAATTATCTAACATCTACATTTTATGATAATTCTGATGATAAAACATTTTTACTTTCTAAGAAAATTAAAATAAATGAATTAAAAGTATTAAACAGACTATTTGCTTATTAAAGACTATTTAGGAATTTAAAAATATTTTAATACATATTTTGCCCATTTTGAGTACATATATATGTACATATTTTCCAATAATAAAAACATTTTATTCCGCCCTCTGGTCATCACAATCCATGTGCTGATAGCCACGTGGAGTGTATCTTAATACACTACTCCAGCAGGTCCGATCACTCCGAGAGAAGAGAAAACATCGGTCAAGAACTTTTTTCAAGTACATTTTCGTTTTTATCATCAAACTTTTTACCCGCGTGGTCAGGTACCATTCAGGTACCGTTATAGAGGTTATATTCACCTTTATTCGTTGTGCTTCATTTCTTCACATTGGTTTTTCAACCATTTGCTCTTCACTACGACCACTCGAAGTGCTCCAAGTACTCCTAAGAGAGAAGAGGAACCAGTTACCAACTTTATTCATCTCATTGGCCTTTTCTACCCATGTGGTCATCTATTTCATCATCCCATGTGGAGTTTCAAGAGGTTATTCACCTACAAAATTAGATCGGTAGATGATCATCACCACAATTAAAGACTTAACAAATTCTACACTGGAATAAGATTTGGGTTTTTGTTCTATAGCACAATCTGTACGATATAATCCCAGATCTGTTCCACACCTACTAGGACTCCTAAAGTCACACCCACCACTTGGACCACCTACAAATATGGCCCAACCTTCAAATCCACAACTCATACTCGACAGTGAAGAGGGTCACAGCAACCCCCACTCAATGAAGACCCTTTGCAACCCAGCTAACCATCGGTACCTGGACAAGGCCCTCCCATTTCATTCGAAATAGAGACCTCGGGCTTGTCTACCAATAGCCAGGATGGTCAACGCCCATCACTTAAAAAACCGAAAACTTCTAAACAGACCCAACCTAGCCTCTCTGCCTGCGGACAGGGATCTCGAGATTGTCAGGCTCTGGACTGCCCTGGGAACTGCCCAAAGTCATCACGGAGCAAGCATCCATCTACACCTCGAGAACCCAAACCTTAACGACACTCGAACCTGGAGCCACAGATAGACCACCACCGACCAAGCACCAGTTCATACGAACCACCGCCCATCAGGAGGACCTATCCGGTAACTCCTGGACCTCCTAGAATGTCATCTGCTCACCAACCCTACTTTCAAGCTCATCACAGTCGGTGCCAAGAAGCAGATCAACCGCGTCCCCAACAGACTGACAGAACATACTACGACTACACCTCAAGTAAGTCGGACAATGGTGGTCACCGCCCGAGTCTGCCTCCAGAAGATCACAACCGAAGCTCCATCTACGCCTCTCAATTTCCTCCTAGAGAGAACCTCCACAGGAACCAAGGGAAAAAACCTCAACACTATAGGGCGAGGCCAGATCCGGGATGGTGTCTATAGGGCACCACCTACGGTTCCTACTGTGAAGGAGCTAAATAAGATCTACATCCTCTCGACTATCAATCTACTGCGAAGATGACCTCTTAGAATACGTTCTCCATCACCAATGCATAGAAGCATACATGGGAGTGCCCTTCAAGAGAAACCACCTTCTGATGAAGACAGCAATCTACTGGAACTCAAATGCATGCATCGAATTGAACACCACCTACTAGTCCTAAGCCAGACCCGACTCAATGGAGGAAGAATATTCTTGGTTGAGGTCAAAGCCTCTCAAATTTTGAAACAAAGCGACTTCTTTGTTGTCGTACCGGATGGGAAACTCAAGGCCGACCAAGGAATTTTCGTGGCACTTGGCCTAATGCAAGGCCAGAACGAAGCCACCTTAAAGTGAGGTATTAGACACCAACAAGACACCAGCCATCTTCCAAAAAGGTGAAGTCTTGGCTCACATGCAGCATGACTATGATTGGGAGGTCGTAGCGGGCAGCGCTACCATCCCAATACAATCAGTGTCAGTAACCGGCCTTGAAGACCAAGCGAAATTTGATGAAAAACTGCAACTTGGACCACAGCTCCAAATTGGTCAGAGGCGCAGCCTAATATTTTTTACATTCGTATAGACATGTCTTCACTCTTGAAAACTCAAGAGCTAGGATGCAATAACCTCAAAAAACATCGAATCGATACGGGAGACCACACTCCAGGGAGGGAATCGCTCCAATGATGTGGCCCAGAACAGCAAAAAATCGTCAAACAGATTGTACAAGAGATGTTGGACAACGGAGTGGCATGTCCCTGAAACTCTCCTTATGCTTCACCAGTAGTCCTTGTAAAATTCCTTGCCAAATTCTGCGTGGACTACCGTCGTCTAAACAACATCATGAAAATCGACAACTACCCCTTACCACGAATCGATGATGCTCTGGACTCCTTATGCGGAGCCCGAATCTATGCAACCTTGGATATGATCTCCGGATACTGGCAGTTCGAAGTAGCCGAACAGGATAAAAAGAAGACTGCCTTTATCACCCCCGGAGGACTTTTGGAGTTTAATCGGATGTTCTTTGGATTGAGCAATGCATCTGCAACCATGCAACAGGCATTGTGCATCCTCTTGGCAGGCTATACATGGGAAACTTACCTGGTATATCTTGACATCATTGTCTTCGAAGCGACTTTTGAAGAGTTCATCAATCGACTAAGGGTGATTTTGGAGCTACTTCAAAGAGCTGGACTGAAACTTCATCCCAAAAAATGTTTCTTCAGATATGAGGAGGTGCTCTATCTTGGGCACATCATTTCCAAATATGGAGTCTGTCCAAACCCCCAGAAAGTAGCAGCAATTTTCAAGTTAGCGGCACCCGTTAATTTGAAGGAAGTTTGGCGATTCTTTGGAATGGCAATTTATAATCAACTTTGCTCACATTGCAAAGCCTCTGCCGTTGGACAGTTGGATCGAATGGACAGTTGACAGAGAAGCTGCCTTCGAACTGTTAAAGAAACGACTTACTATAGCGCCTGTTTTGGCAGTATACGATCCGGAAGCTGAGATTGTAATGCATACAGACGCCTCTGGGTATGGCATTGCTGCCATACTTTACCAGAGGGGTCGAAATAAGGCCCTACAGATGTTTGGCTGCGTTTCAAGAGTCCTCCATGATGCAAAGCTCAATTACTCCACCACAGACAAAGAATGCCTAGCGGTAGTATATAACGTGGTTAAATTCCGGCCATATCTGTTCAACAAACCTTTCACCATAGTCACTGACCATCATGCTCTGTGCTACTTAAAGACAGCACAGAAATTACAATTCCGACTTGGGAGGTGGCAACTCCTACTGCAAGAATATAACTATACAGTTGTCTACAAGGCTGGAATCACCCTTGTGGATGCTGACTGTGTTTCTCGCAGTCTGATTAATGTGCCAGACGATTAAAGACTTCGGGCAACCCCCGATGATTTGGATGACAGCGTGATTTACGCTGTCACTTTTCGATGGGATTGAACACTGGAGCAAAGGAAAGATGCTGAACCGACAAAGGTGATTTTACAGCAAAAATAGTGGCAGACATCCTCCTTTGCTTGGATTTACAAACAAGATGGCGCTTAGCCGCTAACCTCACCACTGAATCGGCTAACAGTGGCGGCTTGGCAGCTAATACACCATTAGCCACCTCCACCACTGTTTCCATGGCAATTCTACCGTCTCCCTTTTTAGGGGCAGATACATGGTGTGAATTCCTGGGAAAAGACTCAGGAGAGAGGGATTTACAGATTTCTCCACCCAATTCTCCCCGAACGACCGCCATTTGTTCGTGACAGACAGGCAGTGTCCTATCCAGGGGTCATTGGGTACCCATTGTAATTTTTTCCTGATCAGACCATCATCCCATTCCAGAGATTGGCTCGTTCTCTCGCACCAGGGCAGGGGCTTATAGATTCCCTGGCACTTTCTGGTGCTCACGGGTGCCTCAGAGGAAGCCTGAAAAACCTCGACAGCCTTCGGTTTCCTCGGTCTCAGGTTATACCGGGGCTGAGGTGCTTCCTCTGTTTCAGAGTCAGTATAATCATTGGCCAAAACCAGCTGATTGGACGGTCCCGGAGGAACATCACCGTCCTTCACCGTCCCATCTGCCTTGGACTCGGCATCACTGGTCTCTTCAGAGTTCGAAGAGGTGTCAGAGCCTCCTAGGTCATCTTCCTACCGAACTCCACATATGGGAATGTACCGCTTCAAGTTATCCACATGAAAACGGTCCTGCACTTTTCGACCATACTCATCTACGAATTCTACCTCGTAGACTAGGTGGGAAACTTGCCGGACCACCGTACCCAGTTCTGCCTTGTGCGCCCAATTTCATTTCTTGGCCTGGCCGAGCTTACCAGCCATGTCTCTCATCCAAACCTTCATACCAGGCTGGTACATGGGTGGCTTCACCCAGCTAGCGTCATACTGGCTCTTTTGTCGTGCCTGAGCGGCCGCCAAATTTTGACGAGCCCGCTCCTCCACGGCTTGCTGGTCAGGCAAGTTGCAGACCGGACTATTAGGAAGAACTTATCAATCTCCAACCTTGGCTCATGACCAAACAACAATTGGTATGGAGACACTTCCGTGCTCTCCTGCACCGCAGTGTTGGTCCTTGAGGGGGTCAAGGTAATGCTTGATAGTTTCCACTGCGGTTTTGTTTGTACATTCCATAAGCCCATTAGCTTGCAGATGGTACGCCTGCGTGAAGTGCTGCACTATATTATAGTGCTCCCGGAACTCGCAAAACCTTGCGAAAAACTGGGAACCACGATCCGAGATGAGTTGTCGGTGTACGATACACCAACAAGGTCTCATCTTTCAGAAACTTGACAACGCAAGCAGCCATATCCCTTCGAACTGCCTTTGCCACGCTGTACCGGGTGAAGTAGTCCACCATGATCTATACAGGTGATTCCACCCCTGGATGCAGGAAACGGCCCAACGAAGTCCTTTCTCCAGGCATGAAATGGGTACTCTGGAACTATCGGTTGCAAGAATCCTTGAGCTCTTGCGAACTGTCATACCCTTTGACACACTAAGCATGATTTATCATACTCCACCGTGTCATATTTCGTACCTAACCAGTAGAAACAGGTATGCAACCATTGGTAAGTCTTGTACATTCCGAAGTGACCAGCTTCGGAGCTATTGTGCATCTTCCGCAAGCAGAAGGCTTGACACGACCTCGGCACAACCAACACAGTTCTTGTGCGATTTTGATAGCATTGATAGCATACAGCAAACGGTTAGCCACCACCAACTTGAACCTTAAGTTCGAGTTGGGGTTGGTGTGGAGTTCAACCTCACCTTGGAGCACCAAGTGTTCTTGGCCTGCTCCATGACCCAATCCACCTCAGAACGGATCCGGTAAATTACCTCACTTATGTCTGCTTCAACGTGCTCCAGTAAAGAAGGTTCCTCAACTTCATCCACCGGATACCGACTCAGTCGGCATCCTCATGAAGTTTCCCTTTCTTGCACTGGACCTTATACCGGTACTCCTGCAACTGCATCTGCCAACACCCTAACCTGCTGTGCAAGTTTTGGGCAGTCTTCAGATAGAGTGCATCGTGATCAGTCACGATGACAAAGTCCCAGTTAAAGATGTAAGGTCGGAATTTACCCCCAGCAAACATTATCGTCAAGCATTCCTGCTCGGTGACAATACCTTGTTTCCAGTTCCTTCATGAGACTGCTAGCATAGGCCAGAACCCGAGGAGCTTGTCCTCAGGTAACTTCTGGTAGACTACAACACATAGACTACCCATTCACATTGGTGTGAATTAACACCTCACCACGTGGATCATACATGGTGAGCACTGGTGCTTCTGTTAAAAATGCATTTAATTGCTCAAATGCTAGACCACACTGCTCCCAGACCAGTCAAAGGATGCATCCTTCCTAGTAAGATCATGCAGTGGCCTTGCAACCTTGGTGAAGTCCTTGATGAACCTATGGTAGTAGCCGGCCAGTTCAATAAAACTTTGGATGGCGGTCACCGTTGTAGGGACATCGAACTCTTCAACTGCTCTCACGAGACCCTTGTCCGGAGCAACTTTCTCGGCGCTAACAATATGACCGAGATATTTGACCTTGTCAAATCCGAAGAAACACCTTTTTGGCTGGAGTTTCAGCTCCGCCCCTCGTAGCAGTCCAAGGACAGTGGATAGTCTTTCAAAAAACTGCTCAAAGGTGTTCCCATAGACAATATCGTCCAGGTACACCAGGCAGCTTTCTCACGTATGCCCCGCTAACAAGAGGTCTAATGCTCTGCATAGTGGCCGGAGCATTGCAGAGTCCGAAAGGCGTTTTCTAAAACTCAAAAATACCTTGAGAGCAAGTGAATGCAGTTTTCTCAATGTCCTGCTCTGCCATCCTGACCTGCCAGTAACCACTAGCAAGGTCCAGGGTTGCGAAACACTTCACTTGAGCAAGCAAATCGAGGGTTTCATCGATACGAGGTAAGGGATACTGGTCCACCTTGGTTTGTTTGTTCAGTCTCCAGTAGTCCACGCAAATGCGAAAGCCACCGTCCTTCTTGCGAACAAGTAAGATAGGGCTTTTCATATGGACTACGCGAAAGGTGGATTACCCCTGCATCCAATTTCTTCGCTAACTCTTCTCTCGATTGCTGTTGCCGCTGGAGCAGTTCACAATTCCTTCGGCACCGGAGGTAACCCACCGGTATCAATCGTATGATCGACGAGTAGGGTTTCTCTCATCTATAATCGAATGGGAAATGATTATGGCGTTACAGCAGGAACTCTCGAACTCGAACTCTCTTGAGGCTTTAGATTATTTCCAATTTTAAGGCACTCTTCAAGAGTGGGTTTCACTTCCAAGTTGAGGATCTGACGACCTTTACCAGTCTTGAGTGGGGTCTTCCTATCTCAACTTAGATTGACCGTCCGGTCCTACCACAATGGCTGCCTCCACAGCTTGAGCTGTCGTGACACCCTCTCCTGTTTTTCAGGGCTATGGGTACATCAATGACGTTCTCAAGGCAAATCTCGTAAGTGCCTTAGTCTATGGCCTCGGCAATACCTGCCACTGCCAACAGACCACGACCTCTCAAGAGTTCCGACGGGGCTCTATGAGAAGCAGTTGTCCAGGGCCAGCATGCTCTATCAGACTCATGGGAACCATTTTCTTCTCATGAGCTGATAGCCATACGTTCTCTAACAGTCACAGGGCAACCAACATCCCCACTTCTAATTGGAGAACAGGTCTCGGTGCGTTCAGGTGACAATGTTGACCCACCCATCCACCATTTCATGGTCTGCAGGCATCCCTTCCGGTATCCCGAAAGGAGGGAGAGGCAGAGGCTCCGCCAAATCGTGAAGGTTCGCCAACACCCCCAGTAACGAGTTCGGAAGTTGTACTTCTTGCGAAGTACCCTACAAAGTGATCGGTCATTGTGGGACAAAGAGCATCTGGATGTGCGGTCCAGATGTCTTCCTGGAAGTAAATCTTCCAGCTTAAGATATCCACCAGAAGCCCAAACTGAGAAGCCAGGTCAACACTTATAATGGCTTCTTCTTCCTCAACCAATAAAAGATGGGTTCTGATGGATTTCCTGTGGATTGACATGTCCATGTACATGACTCCTTCTATCGCGATGGAGTACCTGTTCATGCCTCAAAGGCATAAGGGAGGCAAACCTCCTTCTATCACGATGGAGCACCTGTTCATGCCTCAAAGGCATAAGGGAGGCAAACCTCCTGCACGGGTAACTCCACCTCTCTGTGCCACCGATATGCTCATTGCTTATACCTCGGCACCGGTGTTGACGATCATCTCAATCAGACGATCATTTATCGACATCAGAACACGTGGTGCCCCTCGCAAGTAAGAACGGCTCTGCAATTCAGGTATGGGCAACCGTCGTTGCCCGACACTGCTTTTCCGAGCCTCTTCTGTCTTTCCGTCCGCAAAGGATGGTCGTACTGGATGCTCGGAAGTCTGGGTTCCAGTCTCCACTCCAGGAGACCCCGGGGCAACAGCATGGGTGTGCCATCACCTGAAGCCCTCGCAATGCCTGCACTCAACGGATCTTCTCCTCTACGAATAGGGAAAGAACGTGCCACCCATCTCTCCAGCTGGGCCAGCACAGCTTCCAATGTGGGGCATGGCTTCAGTAACACCCAACTCGTGATTTCCGGGTCCGCAGACCTCGCCAGAGGCACCCCTGCTTCCAGCAGGATACCCACATATTTGGTTACGGCCCGAAGGTACGTCCCTTCGTCAGTTCACCGGCTTTGCCGAACACCTGAGTTTTTCAGCATACCTGGTTGACTGCAACATAGTTCTGCAGCGACCGGCAGTGGTTTAACGAAGGTGAACCTTCGTCATGAGCCATTGGTACCGCACCACCTGGCTTTCACCAGGTGTCACCCGGGCAAGCTGTCCTTGGGCCGTAGCTTTTGGACAGTCCGTAAGGTGACCCATTTGGTTACACTTAAAGCAAGGACCTGATTGCCTTCGGGTGGGACTTCCACCTCCAGCCATTTGGCCAGACCCAGACGGGGCTGCTCCGTCTGCATTTTACGGAGCTGTCACCTTCGCACCCGAAGGGTTTGAGGAAGACTCAGCAGAGCTCTTGGGCTGTGCCACAGCACTGGAAGCCTTGACCGTAGTCTTGGTCTCTGGTACCATCAAGGTACGAGCAGGCGATTCTCCTGCCTTAAGCATATCGGCCTCGACCAACATTGCTTCAGCGGTAGTCACCTGCACTGTTTCGGCCTTCGATCCTCAGAGCGGTCTGAGGATCGTTGGCTGCAGTTTCTTCTTGAACCGGAGGAGTCTACAAGACTCGTCCTCCCAAGGGGAAACTCGTTCTGCCAGCTTGGCGAAGCGCCAGTAGACCTGGAGCGACTCGGGCGGCCAGTGTTTCATTGATTCGAAATGATCAAAACAGGCTTGAGCCTGATTCTTGGTTCCAAATAACTGAAACATGGCCGTTTTTAGCTCCGGCCAGGTCAGGTCCGGCTGAAACCACCAAACTCGCATAGTTTTCTTCAGCCGAGCCATCGTGCAGGTACGTTAAGTAGCTTCAACTGGCCTCATCCGTCCAGCACTGAGCTCTAGCCTTGGCTTCAAACTGCCGGAGAAAGGGCGTCATGTCCTCCCATCAATCATACCGTATGAACAAGTGGACTGGGTTAAAAAACCCAAACACCTGGAACTCCGATGGGTTGGGACCACCTTCGGACGGTGAATAGGGGGTGGAAAACCACCCCCTTCGGGGGTGGTTTTCACCATCTAACTTAGGTTTCCGCAAGCACAACAGTGCTCGGACAGGCAGAATCCGTTGGCAAGACGCTTTCCGCAGTGGCGATACCACCATGACAACAGTCATGACGGTTAAACCACCTCCTTCACGTGTGTATTTGGTCATTTACCGAATAACACAGTTAAGTGATAAAAAGCACTGCCAACAGGCAGTAAAAAGAGATTCCCTTGCAGGGACTTACTTTCTCTATGGCTTCCACTCCAACCAGTCGTACGTCGCTTTTTCTACGGTCAATTTTCGGTTTTCTACATGAAAATTACTTGGTCGGGCGTCCTTTGTTTAATTAAATAAATATTATGGTGCCTAGCCACTAAATTCACCGTTTTAGCGGCTAATGACCGTGTTATAGTGGGTAAAACATCTTTAGCCGCCTCATCCATAGTCACCATGGTGATTTGACCGTCATCTGCCTTTTTAGGGGCAAACACACGGTGAATCTAATTATGCACAAACTGGTTGTGGTGAGAAGGTACTTTTACCATCTCACTGATGGTAACAGAGGATTTCACGGACAGATTTTTCCGTCCGTGGTCCGATTTTCTCTGGCCCTGAGTTAGACGACCTACGGTGGGTCGCCCTTTGTTTTCTTCGAAAATGTGGTGGTCCCAACACGTTGGCAAGTCTGGGTCTCTCCTCCCAGCTATCCGCCCAAACTAGTGGACGGCCGGCTCCTCCCACTATGGGCTCATTGAGCGTACCCTGGAGCGTATCAAGCCCAATGGAGGTTGGCCCCGTGGACCACCGTCCACAACACTTCTCTCCAGAGAATCTTCATCTACGTCTATGCTACCACTTCGTACCCGTTTCCAGAGGCACTCTGCCTTCCGCCCCAAGGACGATCGATTACGCGGTTGCGTAACTCCAACCCCGCTTCTGTACCGATTTCTCAATTCTCCATTGGTAATCTCGGGGTTTGCTCTATAATTCATATCACTTCCACGGTTAATTCTGGCCAAAACCACCAGAAAACGGGTGTCCACTGTTGAAAACGGTAAATTCACGAACATACGTCCGTAAAACACCGTAAAAAACGGATGGAACTGTGTAATACCACGGTATCACGGACCAAAGTCCCTGTCCCACGGTAAAGAACTGTCAGAGTTCTCCTTTACCGGTTTCTACCGCTGTCCCACGGACAAATGTCTGTGCCCAATGGTGTACTTCATGGTAAACCTTTTTACCACTTTCTACCGTGGTATCACGAACCAAAGTCCGAACCCCATGGTGTACTTGTTTTGAAACTTCGTGCACCACTTATTACCACGATACAATGGACCGAAGTCCACACCCCACGGTAAATAAGCGGTAAAACAAGGTAACCAGTGTTTTCTGCCACTGTTCCATGGACCAAACTCCGCACCCAGCAGCGTACTCACACTGTTCGGTGATTTGACCACCTAAACGGTCAAATCTGCGGCCGTTAACCATATGAGAGGCTGGGTACAGGTACCCGGCACCTCCACCAATTGTAACGTCCCGACTGGACACCATCAACACACGGTCACAACACCCCAGATAAATTAAAACTAACTTACCCATTTCCAGGCTCCGATACGGGGACGGGACTGCACCCGTAGCCGCCTCTCATTGTTAAAACCTGGGATGTGTCGGAACGGAGCCTCTCGACTGACGACGATAACAGACGTCGCCACGTCGAGAATATCACGGTAGAACTCCAGTTCTACCAGGAGCCAACACGAGTCACCAGCTGAAATAGGATGGAGCAAGATGGTGGCATTGTCCCCAAACCAGATAACCCACCCTCCCACGGTGACCCCAAAATGACCGACACGAACACAGTATGATTAAATAAATGTAGATATTTAATGTACACTTACTCAGTGGTTGTGCTATTTACATAACTTGGCTGGTCACTTCGACCAGCCAAGGGAACTATACAAACTACCAGCCACAAGGCCAAAAGGCAAACAAAAACAAAAGATGAAATAGGAGGCTGGCCTGGCCTCCCCATTGATGTGGTCATCTCCAGCCTACAACACTGCCCTGACTTAATGGCTGACCAAGCCATATAAGACCTCCAGGCAACTCCACCTGGAGGGGACAGTGGTCACTTCTGACATCTCACCCCTTGAACTCAATGGTGAGAGGTCTACTGGCGAGGTTTACCCAAATGGCGTCCGTCCCAACAGCCGACTGCAAGCTGTCAGGCAGACCACCATAGGGAGTTCATCTGTTCAATCAAAAAATTTGATTGAGCAAACCAGGTTGCCACACTCACCGGCGCAGAGAAAAGCGCCTTAAGACATCATTCCGATGCCCAGCCAATGTCGGTCACAAGGGGAAACCAGAGTACCCACTCTTCTGGTTCTCACTGCCGTCATCTCCCAGGACTGGGCTGAGGAACGAGAAGATCAGATCGATGTTTCCACCATGCCTTTGGTACCACTCAAGGACTTCTGGAAGAGTGGCTCCTGGCCAGATGATTCCAGGAGGAGCCCTGGGGGCACAAGACAATTGGAACTGCACCCCTAACTGCCATCAAGAAGGAGCAGCAGCACCTGGAGAAGGAGATATGTACCAGGATGCAGGAGAAGACCAGCATCAAGAGTAACAAAGACCTCCGCTACCTGTTGCTGGCTTGTCCCCGACTGGCAGAGCTGGGATTACCATACACGGCCCCAGTCCCCTAGGAGGAAATTACAAAAATCGAAGCTCTCTTCACCGCTGAAAGGCAGCCAGCTGTGATGGCCATGTCTGGATGCTCTTTACCACCAACACCACCTCCTTCGATGACACCACCAACTCAAACCAACTCCACCCAAGCCTCATCAGGGGGCTACTCCAAAAACGACTACTCAACCAGGAAGGAAGCCACCATCAAAAATGGTCCTGCCAGTGTCATCAACCTGGGACTACTCCAAGATGACACCATCAGGACCTCCACCTCCACAAGACCTCCGCTACCATCTGGAGGCCCCTACAGGCACCAAGGTCCACGGAGTTCTGCTCGTCCAGCGGCCCAGCCACTGATGAAGACCAATGTACCAAAACCTATGTTGGTACCTCAACCTGCTGAAGCTTCTCCAAAAACCACATCAGAGCCTTCACCATCACCTGCTGCTGCTGAGCTTTTTTCGCTCAGCAGAAAAAGATGACAGGTTTGTGTTGGATTTCGCCAGGCGAGGATGGGATCTCTGCGAGACCCTTGTGATACCTCCTCCCGTACCTCCTACCTTTACGAGGATTTCTAGTTAGTAAACCATTAAGCAGAGTAATGTTATCATCAGACAGCATACGTCCCAGAAGTGCGAGGCTTTGCTCATTTTTTCGGACTGCTAATGTTTCCCATTTTAGCTCTTGAAGCATAGATGATACGCTGTCAGTATATGCATATACCGTCCCTTTACAAATCTTGCAACCCTACGCTGCACCGGGCATTTGAGCCAAGGCATTTAAGCCAAGATATTTAATGGTATCAACATGAGTTAGCTGAACATCTCTCATTGTATAATCTGCCATGCAGGATTCTCGCTTTTGGGAAACTTGCATAACTTTGCATTTACTCCTATTCAGTTGTAAATGCCATTCAGTGCACCATTCTTCAACACTGTCTAGATCTCTTTGGAGGACTTCACTATCCTCATTGTCCCTAATCCTCCTGTACACAATAGCATCATCTGCAAACAAGCGCATCGTACTGTTGCATCTATCTGCCAGATCGTTAATGAGCAGAAGGAAAAGTAGTGGTCCAAGAATGCTACCCTGAGGTACACCAGATGTTACTTTAGCCCAGTCTGACACAGCACCATCAATTTGGACTCGCTGCTGTCTATTTGAAAAGAATGATGTCCACGAAATTACTTGTTTATTTAAGTTAAAAGTCACCATTTTTCTTAATTAGTAGTGAATGCTTCACTGTATCAAATGCTTTTGCAAAATCTAAAAATACCAAGTCAAAGTCGCCCTTACTATCCAAGCCAGATTGTTTGTCTTGGATGAATACCATGCTTGAAAACCTTCGAAAACCATGCTGGTTTTCATGAATTAATTTATGGGTTTTAAATGCTTCATTGTATTAGAATAATTTATATGCTCGAAAGTCTTACATACAATGGAGGTTAGAGAAATGGGTCTATAGTTTTTTGGACAATGTTTATCTCCTGTTTTAAAAATTGGGCAGATATTTGCTTGCCTCCATGCCATAGGCAGTATGCCGCTATCAAGGGAATCTTGGAAAAGTTTACTTAAAAAAGGGCTAACTTCTGTGCCCATCTCCTTTAGCAAACATGGCAAAATTTCATCTGGACCAGCAGATTTATTAACATCTAGATTATAAAGCAAATTTTGTAATCCAGTGGAGTTTATAATTATGTGAGGCATGACATGAGATAAGGTGCCAAGTTGAGGTTCCTCATCACTATTATTAGCATGAAAGACACTTTGGAAATAGTCATTAAGTGTGTTTGCAATAACCTGCTTGTTTGTACAGACATCACCAAGTGGTGTTATAATGGAAGTTATATTATTTGGAATTTTGTTGAGAGATTTTACGTATTTCCAGAACAACTTGGGATTTTTATGGAGTGATGCCCCTAAGACATTATTAGTAAAGTTTAAGTGTTCTTTTTTAAGCAAGCTTTTCACAAGACATCACTTGGAATTAACTGCAATTTATTAGTATCATTCATTTTAATCTTCATTTTAGATCTAAATTTGCGTTGTTTACGAAGAGCGTGGCGTATCTCAGTGGTGTACCAAATTGGTTCCATGCTTGATTTTGCATTTTTGCATGGGATGAATTTATTTATGCCATCAAAAATGACATTAACGAACAGTAACCACTGTTTGGTTTACATCTTTTGATAGTCCACTTTTATTGTTCAGTTCATTTGTTACAAAAAAGCTTAAAATTAGTCCAATCAGTTTTATTGTACTGAAGGACTTTTCGGGGAGCTGATTGGAGTTTTTCAAATTGGGTGACAAATTCTAAGTAAATCATTTTGTGATCGCTTATGCCATCAGCAATTTCAATTGATTTGACATTTTCTGAGGTGTTGGTAAAAACTAGATCTAGAATATTAGCTGTTGTATTGGTGCAGCGTGTAGGAGTTTGCACTAGTTGATCCAGGGAATATGTGCATACACCGTCAAGCAGTATATCTTAATTTATTGCGGGAGTCAACAGTATATTTTTTCCAATTTATTCCAGGAAGGTTAAAATCCCCACCAATGAGAACTGATGCATGTTTGTGGGTAGAAAATAAGGAATCTAAACATTTTCTAAATTGGAGTAATTCCACCTCGTCATTTGAAGGTGGGTGATAGAATGAAAATAAGAAAATGTTTCTTCCATTATGAAGTGAGATGCTACAACAAACTGCCTCACAATGACCTTCATAATGGAATTCTCTTTTTGATGTTAGGTTTTTATTGATAGTGTGACGACCCAGTTTTGCTCCTTTGTTGGAACAGAACTAAATCTCTTGTGTCGTCTGCTAGGCTGGCTTATTAGCTGCCAGACAGACAACAAAATGACCAGCAAGGGTCACTGTCCTCCCCCAGGTGGAGCAGCCTGGGGGTGGTATATAATGGCGGCGGCCATTATATTCTGGACAGTGTAGTGTACCCTGATGCTGTGTGCATGCTACTGGTTGTGCTCTGGATTCAACAGGTGGCCAAGATGGCCACCATTTCATCTGTCTTCTTTGTGTGTGTGGGTGTTTGCCACCTGCTCTCCTGGCTGGATTAGCCAGGAGATTCATCAACTGGTATCATCTTTTGTTCTTTCTCTGCTGGATAAATAGTCCAGCAGATTACTGTAACAACAGTGAGTGTTTTTACATTTATTCTTTGAATAAATTATCTATTTGTTTTCACTCACCACACTGAGTCCGTGTTACTTATTTTCTAGAGAAGTTACCACAGGGAGGGTGGGGGTTCGAGTGGGATTTCACCGTCCACCCACCGTCCTATTTCCGTCGTTTCGGCCGGTACTTCGCGTCGGTTTTCCATGGTAAGATCCAACTGGGATTTACCGTGGATTCTCCATCGGTTCACGCGGGAATTCGTCCGTCGATCTACGGTGAGATCGACTCGACCGGCGTCACCCAGGGACTGGATGGACAAGAGTGGGCAGTCCGCGCTTCGACCTTGGCCCCAAGGGAGTCAGGAAGAGGTAAGACGGGGAAATTTTGCCGGGGGGGGGGGTTGTGGCAGACCCAAGTCGGTTCATTACAATTGGTGGAGGTGTCGGGTAGCGCCACCGCTGCCTCTTGACGGTCGAAAGACCATAGAAACTGTTTGCCACTGCTGGGCGTGGACTTTGTCCACGGTACAGCGGTGAAAAACAGTTTTTGACCGTGAGCTGTACCGGTAGATCGGTAGTAAACTGTGGGGCACGGACATTTGTCTGTGGGACTACGGTTGAAACCAGTCTACGGCCAAGTTTACCGGTAGTATACCGTAGGGCACGGGCCATTGTCCGTGGAACTACGGTAGAAACCGGTTCACGGTCAGGGTCGGTAGACCGGAGTCGTGAGTACGCCTGTAGGGCGTGGACGTTTGTCTACAGAACTACGGTGGAAAACGGTTTAGGGCGTAGTAGTCCGGTAAAGGACTGGGACACGGATTGGTTGTCCGTGATACCGCGGTGGTTACCGGGGAAAGCCCTAGATTATCCGCAAGTAGGACGGTGGGCACGGTGGTTGACCATGCAGGATCGTTCAAAAGCGGGATAACGGTGATTTTTACCTCTAGTATACCGGTAGCACGGTGGTTTACCGTGCACGGCCGGTAGATCACGGTAAAAGGACTTTTTACCGCAAGTAGACGGTGGAATACAGACTTTTGTTCGTGTATCACCGGTCGAACCCGGTAAAAAGGGAGTTTCACCGTTGGTGGACGGTAGATTATGGACCGTTGTCTGTGTATCTCTGTTCGAGGACGGTGAAAGTTACTCTCACAGTAAATCTAACCTTGGGACACGGACCGTTGTCTGTGATACCGTGGTTATTTACGGTTTTACCAGTGTTTGACGGTGTATTGCGGACTTTTGTCCGTGTATCACCAGGCAAACACGGTAGGAAGGGAGTTTTACTGTTAGTAGATGGTGAATTGCGGACTTTTGTCCGTGAATCACCGGTAGAACACGGTAAAAATGTAGTTTCACCACTAGTAGACGGTGGTTTACGGACCGTTGTCTGTGAATCTTCGTTCGAAGACGGTGAAAAGACTAACCGTACGATTACCGTGGGACACAGACATTTGTACGTGAAACTACAGTTTGGTATGGTTCTACTGTTTGACGGTGATTTCTGGACTTTTGTCTGTGAATTCACCGGATTTCACGGTAGATTCTCTCACCTACAAGTGGTGGCCGTTTCTGTCTGTGTTCGCACGGTGGGAATCGGTTTTAACCCTGTTCTCCCCGATGGTAGGTCAGGGTAACGGTGTAGGCGAGAGATTGGAGTTATGTTCCCGCACGATCGGCCATGGTATTCGGCCAGAGCGGCAGCAACCGGTTGGGGTTGCTGTCAGCGGGAACGGGAACGGTGGTTTCGTGGAGGAAGGTGCCGTAGGGGGTGTCCCTGCGGACCGACCTCCGTGCGGAGACTTTGTGACGGTGCGACCAAACTGTTTGGGCATTGTCACTGACGGAGCACCGTTAGATGGTGGTGAAGGGGTTGTGAAGACCCCAGCAGAGACAGGCATGCGGCCTTTGGCCGGTGTCCTGGCCTCCACTGCCACCGGTCCAGTTGGACATGGTGGGGAACTCTTAAGTGAGTCAGTGGAGACTCTGTTGGGTAGTCCGGAGGGCACGGAGTCATTGTTTACATCGTGGTCCGAGGAACAACTCCTAGCGGTTGCCAGGGGGATAGATGACCTGCGGTTGCAGGGACGTCTGTCCCAAGGGATCCATGGGATTCGGGGAGGGCAACCGCAGTTCCCACCATCGCCCGTGCACCTAGGATGTGTACGGAGGGAGGTGCCGCTGGTTTTGACCGGGCGGATACCTCCTGGAGGAACTTGGACCGCTCCTGTGGGAGTTGGTCACGAAGTTCCTCCACCCGTTCAGCAGCCGAGGGTCCACTTGGTGGAACCCACGGAAGCTGAGCTTGATGCTGAGACTTCGGGAAACCGGAGCAGGGCACCACGGCGGGTTAGTACCGCACCATGGACGCCTGCTCCGGCCGTCCCGTCGGAGATCCAGGCGTTTGGTTTTTTAACCCGGTTCATTTGTTTATCCGGTTTGATGGACGAGAGGACGTGACGCCTTTTCTCCGACAGTTTGAAGCCAAGGCTCGGGCTCAGCGCTGGACCAGGTGCAGTTTCTTTACGTACCTGCTCGATGGCCTGGCTGAGGAATACTACGCCAGTTTGGTGGAGTGTCAGCCGGACCTGACCTGGCTGGAGCTAAAGGAGGCCATGTCCCAGCATTTCGGGACCAAGAATCAGGCTCAGGCCTGTTTCGATCTGTTTGAAACAATGGTGCAGGGGTCGACCGAGTCGCTCCAGGCGTTCTACTGGTGCTTTACTGAACGCAGAACGAGCAGAACGAGTTTATCCTAATGAGGATGAGTCTTGTCGACTCCTCTGATGTAACAAGAAACTGCAGCCGGCAATCCTCAGACCGCTCTGGGGATCGAAGGCCAAAACGGTGCGGGCATTCACCGCTGAGGCAATGTTGGTCGAGGCCGACATGCTGACAGCGGGTGATTTGCCTGCCCGTACCTTGACGGTACCACAGACCAAAACTACGGTCAATTCCTCCGGTGCTGTGGCACAGCCCAAAGGCTCTGCTAAGTCTTCCTCCAACCCTTCGGGTGCAAAGGCGACTGTTCTGTCCAATGAGGACAGAGCGACTGCCAAGACCGGAGGGAAGAAGGGTAATAAGACTAGGCGGCGGAGCCAGAGTGGAAATAAGTCCACAGCAGCCCCGTCTGGGTTTGGGCAAATGGCTGGAGGTGGAGGTCCCACCCAGAAGCAACCAGGGGCATGCTACAAGTGCGACCAAATGGGTCGCTTGAAGGACTGTCCAGCTGCCCGAGGACAGGTTGCTAGGGTGACACCTGGCAGAAGCCAGGCGGCGCTGTATGGCACGGGTCTTGTACCTATGGTACGGCAGGACCGTGAGTGTCTGTCCATCGTAATCAATGAACAGACGTTCTATCTGCCTGTTGCCAGAGATAATGGTGTGCCATCGTTAAACCGGCACCGGTCGCTGCAGAACTGAGCTGCAGTCGACCGTGTACGCTTAAAAACTCAGGTGTCCGGCAGAGCCGGCGAAGTGAAGAAGGGACGTACCTACGGGCAGTGTCCAAGTACGTGGGAATCCTGCATGAAGCAGGGGTGCCTCTGCCAAGGTCTGCGGACCCTGAAATTACCCATTGGGTGTTTCCGAAGCCATGCCCCACATTGGAAGCTGCGCTGGCCCAACAGGAGAGTTGGGTGGCACCTTTCTTCCCTGTTTGCAGGGGAGAAGGTTCGGACGGTACGGGCATTACGAAGGCTTCGAGCATTGGTGCGCCCATTCTGTTGCCCAGGCCGGGTAGGTCTTCTGGTTTCGAGACTGGTACCCAGACCCCCGAGCATCCGGTACGACCATCCCTTGTGGATGGGAGGACGGATGAGGCTCGGAAAAGTAATGTCGGGCAACGACGGTTGCCTATACCGGAATTACAGAGCCGTGCTTATTTGCGTGGGGCACCACGTGTTCTGGTGTCGATGAACGATCGGCTGGTTGAGTCGATTGTCGACACCGGGGCCAAGGTATCGGTAATGAGCATGTCGGTGGCACAAGAGATGGGGTTACCGGTGCAGGAGGTTAGCCTCCCCTCATGCCTGACGGGCATGAGCGGGTACTTCATCGAGATAGGAGTCATGTACATGGACATGTCAATCCACGGGAGGTCCATACGAACCCATCTTCTCATTGAGGGTGAAGGAGAAGCCATTATAGGTGTTTACCTGGCTTCTCGGTTTGGGCTGATGGTGGACGTCGTGAACCGGAAAATTTATTTCCGGGAAGACATCTGGACTGCACCTCCAGATGCTCTTCATGCTGCACTGGTCGATCAGGCTTTGCAGGCAGCTTCGCAAGAAGCACTCCTTCCGAACTCGTTGGAGGCATTGGCGAAGCTTCACGATGCTGTGGAGCCTCTGCTACTCCCTCCTTTACGGGATACCGGAAGGGATGCCTGCAGATCCTGGTAAGGTGGATGGGTGGGTCGACATTGTGTCGCCTGAATTCGCTGAGACCAGTTTTCCTATTAGGAGCGGGGATGTTTGTTCCCTGCGACTGTTGGAGAACGTATAGCTACTAGCTCATGAGCGGAAGGTGGTTTCCGTGAGCTTGG
>JAUPFP010000065.1:892031-893142 GCA_036925085.1 Brachycybe producta
ATCTTTATGAAAAGGAAGGTGCAGATCAGCCTCTGAAGAGAATCCAAAAATGCCAGTGGCTCCGTTAATATGAGAATAGAAGACTTTGTATCGAAGAACTCAATGCACTTATTTGACCATCTTGGCATTTCCAAAAGGTTCTTAGAACATGATCCAAAGATATGGCATCTGCGAGAAGACTACAAGCAAGCTAAGGATATCATAAAACATTTACAAGTTGTGAATGACAATGCTGAAAGAGGTGTGGCATTGATGAAAGAGTACAATCCAATATTAACAAAAAATGAAGATCAGAAACAGTATTTGCTTCAAGTTGTGAAAGAACATTCTAGTCGTTATCCAGATTGCAAAAAGACTACATTAGCTACTTTGTAGTCATTACATGTTTGGTCCAATGTTAATAAAATGTGCATAAATTACATTGTTGTGTTTTAATTGTAACTTATGTATACAAAATAGTTCATTCTAATTATTTCAATATTAGTGACACTAGATAAACAATGGTATATACATTTTAGGAGAATACATAATGACTACGCTATTACGAAAACTTTGAATTCATTGAGCTACCTCTAAATATCAATTAAAATTTATAAACTTTTATGTAGACTATTTTTTTGGTTGGGAGAACAATTCTGGGGGGTCAGAACATGAAATATTTGCATTTAAAAATTACCATATATATCAAGGGACCACCCTAATATGTATATATATATATATATGTATATATATATGTACATATATATATATATATATATATATATATTATATATATATATATATATATGTACATGTATATATATGTACATGTATATATATGTATATGTATATATATGTATATGTATATATATGTATATGTATATATATGTATATATATATATATATGTATATATATATATATATATATAAGTATATATATATATGTATATATATATATATATATATATATGTATATATATATATATATATATATATATATATATAGTATATATATATATATATATATATGTATATATATATGTATATATATATATATGTATATGTATATATATATATATATATATGTATATATATATATATATGTATATATATATATATATGTATATATATA